>OX453284.1:20966621-21021621 GCA_949710005.1 Ricordea florida
GAGGATCGTGTTACAAAAGTGTAATTGATGGTCGTACTGTGGCGGTATACACACAATGGATTGTGATCAAGCTAAAGCAGGAAAACAATGTCCACATGGTAGACGTAAGTATTATTGTAAAGAGTGCGGCGGTGCAGGTATATGTCAACATGGTATAACAAAATATCATTGTAAAGAGTGCGGTGGCAGAGGGATTTGTCAACATGGTAGACGGAAGTATCATTGTAAAGAATGTCTCGGTGCAGGGATCTGCCTACATGGTCGCCAAAAACCATCGTGTAAAGAGTGTGGCGGTGTAGGGATTTGTCAACATGGCAGACATAAATATTATTGTAAAGAATGTGGTGGTTCTCAGCTTTGTCAACATGATCGACAGAAACGTCATTGTAAAGACTGTGGCGGTGCAGGTATCTGCTTACATGATAGACAGAGAGGTCATTGTCAAGTGTGTAGCCCTCATCGTTATTGTAAACATGGTAGAATTAAGACGAATAATAAGGAACGGATGTGCCATTTGTGTAGTGGAGAGTATATTTGTCGTCATGTTAAGCTACGAAAGGATTGCGAAGAGTGCGGTCCTTTGTGATGTATCCAAAGACATTTGTAACACGATCCATGTTACAAAAGTTCACTTAATCATTAGACATAAACGACTATAACCTCTCTCTTGTATTTCCTAGCCAACTTAATAGCGGATTTGGTACCTGGTGAATAAATGCAAGAAGGTAAGGCCAATACATGCGTTGCACACTCCATAATCGCTCTATTGCGAATTGGCCCAGCCGCCTTGCCATAATAGTCCCATTGAGGTTCAAACGCTTTGAATGGGATCTCCTTTTCAATGGCAAAATCTCTGGCCAGTTCATCAACCCCTTCTGCACCCCCAGACACAATCAATTGTATGTCTGAGAGATCCAGCTTCCATTTCTTGAGGGCTTTACGTATTTGCTCTTTCAAGAAGAACATGTCATTGAAGTACCTACTGCCAACGATTGCCAATGATGTCATGATTTGCGAGGCCACGATCTATGGATTGGCAATTTCAATTTTTATCTGAAGAGCATCCAAGCGGCAATTCCAACTCCAATGATTAGCAGTATCAGGTTGGTTTCATGATTAGTATTTGTTTCTTCTTTGATTTCAGGGCGAGGATGAATCGTCGGTGTTGTTGTTGAACGTTTAGTCTCTACAATTGCATGTGGCAACTTGACCTTTGAAGACCCCAGATTATGGCTGATTCCCACAGTCTTAGTCTCCAGGTTTATGTTTGTGTTGACACCAAATTTCATATCATCAGTGGCCTTCATGAGGTTGTTGTTATACCCGATCACACTCTCCGTGTTTATGATCATGTTACTGGGCATTAACCACACTCCAGGAGCAATGGCCAAATCAAGTCTTAATTTAGCCTCTTGGGTGGCCAGTTGATACCTTTGGATCGAACTCGAAATGTCGTTCTCGATCACACTACTCTCAAACAGGGCCAAAAATTCTTGTTGAGTTTCAATTGCTCCACCACCAGTGCCCACAATCGAGTTTCTAGTGTTGACTTGCGCCCCCAGCACACAGTAAACAAAGGCTTCAGCAGACCGATTCAATCTGCCCAGCCCAGCCTTGGTGAGTCCATAGCCACTAGTTGGTATGAACCAAGCATACTTGTAATCGGCAAAGTCATCATTACGTATGAACGAGATGAGATCACCCTTTTCCTTTTTACCCCCATCATCAGTGAATTTGCCACCTTCACCAGGCCATTGGTCAGCTCCATCGTCATAGTTTCTTACCATATGGACGTTTTGGTATCCTCCACCTACTCCATGGTATCCAGCCCCATAATCGATGAATATGTCACCCAAACCCCCGTTTCGTCCACCTTTCCATCTGAAGTCAGAGTTGTTTGAGATGCCAAATTCAGCGCACAATCGTTGATAAGCGACCTTGCTGTAAGGGTTGTTGTTGATTACAAAGGGTTGCTCATTAGGCAGTGGAAGACTCAGTTCATACAATATTCGTCTTATGGTGAAGTACACATGAAACTTGATGAAGCCGCTCACGACTTTGGGGTAGTTGAGGCTCTCGAAGGGGCTAATCCCACAGCCAGCGGTCGCACACCACACTGCAAAGTTCAGCTGTTGTGGCCAGTAGTTCATGTCGGGGGCGTTCAACCACTTTCGACTTTGCTTACCAAACTTGAAAGTTACAACTTGGGAGGTGAAAACATTACGCATCTTGGCGGTGAATTTCTTCGTATTGGACACGTATATGTCCAGCGAGGTCAGCATGTTTGTGGTGTTACTTGTGGGTTCGTCAAAGTCAACGGTGGGTATCGGGTAGTATCGTTTGGACATGGTTAGGCTTGGTGGGAATAAGTTCAATGCGGCCAGTCCAAGATCAATCCAGAGTCGCGATTTCAAACTTGGTTGCATCCCATCAGTCCATGTCTTGCCAGTGGGGTCATCATAGGACATGACTGTCAAACCGTAATGTTTCCATCTAATGTAACCCCCAAATTGATCATTCACAAAGTTGAATTGGTTAAGGTCGGCCTTTGGATACTTGTTTTTGAAGTCATCGAGTAAGACCATCTTCTATCCAGAATTTAGGTAGAAGGGGTTAAACTTTTAAGCCATTAATCTAGCATGACCCTATTCATTGAAATACTTGTACACATCACGGATCATACTATGTCTAATTTTCAATGGATCCGCATGGAAATATGGTTGGTAAGAAGCTAAGAGCGTGTCCTTGATAAGTTTTAAATTCTTGACCATTTTTTTCTCGTCGTCATTGAGCTTGTCATCAGCCGATTTTTTGAACCAGTTATCTTCTGGGGTAAAAAATAGCTTGTCCACTAAAAATTCAGCGTTTTCGATACTGAAATATTTTTGGGCCATGGTTATGTTGCTAGTATATCAACCTTTTAACTCTATTTGATCTAGTAGACGTGTTGTCATTGAGTAAGCCCATCTTCTATCCAGAATTTGGGTAGAAGAGTTCAAACATTAGAGGCATATGATTAATCAAGAAGGAATGACGACATGACACGAAAAACTTCAATCATAGTACACACCGTCAAAATTTTTGCTCCCAAATTGAATGTGTATTTTATTTTATCAATATCTTCTTCTGCTCTTTCAACACTTTCTTCCAGTCTTTCAACATTTTCTTCTGCTTTTGCCAAATCACACTCCAATTGATTTTTAGTTTGACTGTTTTCCATGGTTATGTTATTAGTATGTATTACTTTTAAGCCACTATCTCCAGAAATATACAAACAAGGATGCCAGTAAAACCACCTTAATAATATTTTTCGCTCTATGTAATTGTTTTTCTGTCTCTAGGCACCTTGAATGGATCCAATAAACCAGATGTTGAGGTGCGAATTTGTCGGGATATTTAAATCTCAGGAAATCGTCGTAGTCTTTCGCGGATTTTTGTAAGCGTTCGTTAATAGCATCGATTTCATCTTTGGTTTCGTATTCAGTCATGGTTGTGTTACTAGTATATCAACCTTTTAAGTCTATTTAGTCTAGTAGACATGTTGTTCATAAACTAACGTTATGGCCCTCCTTTTAGTTCTTTGAGGATTTCTTGGCGTACTCTCTGCCTCAGCACCAATGGGTCCTATCCACTCACATTTTTTTGAGCCTTAGCCCGTATCTCGGCCTTGAGCTTTTCGAATTTCTTGAGTTCGTCCATGATCAACGAGAATTCTGAGTCAGAGATCGTGTTGTCATGGAGGGCTTTGGAAACCAGGTCTTCAATGGTGTTTATCTTGGATCTGGCCAATGTGATGGTGTTTTGATGCTTCACGGCTTTCTGGGACAGTCTCTTGGATATCTGTTGACACGCTATGGATGCGCACACAAACACACCACTCACCACACCCAACGGTACAGATGCGACGATTCCGACACCACTAAGCGATGTGCCCAATCCACCAACCGCCAAGACGCAAGACAGTATACCACAGGTCGAGCTTACATTCATGAGTGTGCCCTTGGATCGGTTGTATTTTTTGAGTACTGTCTCGTAGTGGTTTAATTCAGACTTTAGCTTGTTCAAGGCATCACAACATTGTTGAAGCCTGAATGATGGTCCATCAGTGGGAGGAGGTGCAGTGGCTTCCAAGTTAGGGTAAATCGCCTTATATGCATCCATTTTGGAGTGAACATCACTTACTTTTAAGATGTTATCTGAATCGTAAACTGAATGTGATGGGGGAACCCTTCAGATCAAGTTTCTTCCATCCAATGTCGAGGATGCTTAAGTCGAAGTGGTTTATGGGGCTCCTATGTTTTTGAACTGGCATGGCCGGGTAATCTTGTGATGGTATGTTGGCAAGGAGGTGGGAAGGCGAGAGTTTCACGAGTCCTCCATACTTAGTCTCATTCACATATGACGACTTATTGTCCACTAGACTACACAAAAGTCTCAGCGGCTCCTTAATCTGTATGTTTATGGGGTACAGCTTTCCAGGGGTTACGGTTTCAGGCACCCCCAACGCAACTTGGAGACCTCTTGTGAGTTTAATGTTGAACGTCTTGTTTGAATACAGGTAGTCAACGGTGTCAGTCTCAACGATCGACAGCTTGGCGTTATCTGTATCGTTCAGAAGGATTGCGTGTATGCCACGTAGAGAGTATGTACCGGGTGGGATTATTATGATGGGTCGATCCTCCTTGAGAAAGCCCTGTCGATCCTTGAAGTTGACCAATCGTTTGGGTACAATACAGTCGAGGAGTTGGATTTCCCGAACCTCTTCCAATGGGGGATCCAAATACACTCTGGCTTCAGACTCGTACATAGTAATGCTCAACATGTTGTTTGATTACTTCTTCGCCATCTTTAAACTTCTATAGTCAGCATCTGAGAGGAATCGAGTTTTGATGATGCCACAGCTGGAACATTTACACTTCATCATCGGCCTTCCTTTGGCTGTTTTGGCAAAGGTTTCACTGCCAGGCACACAATCAGTCAGCTTTTTCTCTTTGACACAATAGCTCTTCATTTGATTCATGTACGTTTCCTTTTTAACTCTTCTATGAAGTAAAGCACAACTGCCATTATTAACAGCCAAGCATGTTTCCCCAGGAATGAGACGACCTCTCCAGCAGTCTTGAACAGAAAGCTTACAATAGCGCCCACCATCCCAGGCAGCAATTCGCCAAGTTTCTTCCCAAGGTTTTTTAGCCCATCACCAACACCCTTGCCCAATTTCGATAGCCCTTTGGAGAGGTTGGAGACTATGACACCAATGACCACTCCAACGGCACTCATGACAGCAAATACTGTGAATCCGTATTTCTTGAAGATGGCCTTCACACGATCCCGCAATGACATTCGTTCCTGGATTCTCTCATTCTCACCCTCCAAATTGGCTATCTCCTCCTCCTGCTCACCGATTTCCCTCTCCAGAGTCTCTATGTTACTTTCTTCTTCTGGGGTCTTCAGCTGCTTATCTCTTTGGAATCTTAGCGTCTCCTTCATTTTGGTGAGTAATCCCTTTTTCTCAGCGATCACACCATCATTGGCTTCCACAACTTCTTCTGCTCTTGGGCCTAGATTGTTTTTGATGGTGTCTGGCAATCCATCATTCAATTCATCGTCACCTTTGAATAACACATAAGGTTTTGATCCTTTCCTAAGCAATTTGACGACTACTTGTTTGAATTCATTCAGTTTGGCTGTAAACTTCGAAGTATCAACTTTGGGGAATCTTGATCTAATCTTGGCCCAGGCTTCCTCTTGTTCTATTTCCATCTCTTCTATCAATAAGGGTCGAGTTTCATCAATACCACCGAACGAGGTTTCCTCCTCTTCATCAGGGTCAATTGGACGAGTGGTGGATGTCTTTGTGATTGGGCTCAAGTAAAGCGTATCATCCCCATCATCACCATCACCTGCCTCATTTAGTGTAGTCGGATCCAAATCGGGATCATCATAAGCAGTTGCCATATTTGAAGTTGAATATGGCAGCTTCTAAATTGATTTCAAAAGTCTCGTATATGCATGTTGTTTGGGTTCCATACTTCATCGCGGAAACCAGTCTTTGAATTACATTCTGGTATTTTCCTGATTATGTTGAGTGGTAAGACTCGTTGTCTGAGTTCACTCTTGGCAATGGCTATAGGATTGAAATCAAATGGCCAGTCTATCACTGGTTTACTGCCCATCTGCAATTGCTCAGCTCTAGATCCTATCAAACGAACATATTCGTGGATTGTCATCATATCCACTTGCTGGCAATGTATCCCAAGGCTAACATCCCAACAGAAACATAAACCATTTCTCCAGTCTTTTGATCTGAATTGGGTCGGTAATAGTCTGAGAATTTGGGGGGATTGCCCATTTGATTGTACAATCTTAGCGCTTCGTCCGTCTTTGATATGTTCTCAGAGGCTTGATTCTCATCACCCTTCCTACGGTTCTCAAAGTCAATATAAGCCATTCGTCTCTCTTGATAAGCAGCATAGTCTTTCTGGTACTTCTCCATGGCTTTGTCATGCCTTTCCCTTTCAAGTTGGAGATCAGCCGAAGACGAGCCGCTAATGACCTTTGCTAAATAGTTTCCACCGATAAGGGCGGTTGCGTTGAGGACTGCCCCTCCAAGCATGATTGCTATAGTCGCCATTTATCCATTTGTTGTCCTACTTCTTAAACAATTTCAAGCCTATGTAGAATGCGATCAGTGTCAACACTCCAAACGTAAATGGGTGTGGGCCTCGTTGTGGTTGTTCTGTAGCCTTTTTGTTGGTCTCATCAAGATCCTTATCCATATCTCTCAAAAGATAGCTTACCAGTCTAGGCTCCTTGGCATAATGAAATTGTCTATTTCCAAGGTTGAAGTACCATTTGATAAGCTCTTTATTACTCGGCATGGGGTCGATTTCAACCTCTGAATTTCTCGCAACAGAGAGATACTCAGTTTCATGTAAAGCATTAACGTATGATTGTCTTATGTGTCTCATAAGATCAATGATGTAATCAGTTTTATCAGATTTAATTGCTTCAGTGAAACTCAAAGGCATTTTCAAACGCTTGTGGGTAGTATCTTCTGATCCTCTAAGTAGTTTTTGCCATACGTAGATGTAGTCAGCACAAGTACCCATCGCCCAAAGTTCATGATACTGGTCGATGGGTCGCCGATGAATGATTCCTTGAGAATCTTTTTGCCCAGCCAGCCTATCCCAGCTGAGAATCCAATGAGCACTGCAGAGCCAATAACTGTCTTTACGAGCTTATTCTCCACCATTTGAATCATAACACATCATCTTTTAAATCGGTTTCCTCTGCTTTGCTGACCACAGGCTGACTTTCTGTGACTTTGGGCTTGGATGGAAAATGCAAGTCAGGTATCCTGTCTCGATAGTTGGTCCACAGTCCATAGGCGGCGAGGCCAATTGCACCTATGGCTAAAAAAATAGTTTGGGACGGCATCCAACCACCTCTTCCACCACCAGAACTACCCTTATCCTCTTCCTTTTCATTCTCTTTCTTCTCCCTTTCCTCTTCACGTTTCAAAGCCTCTCTGGCCCTCTTGTTCTTTTCCGATAACGTTTTACCAGCCTGAACTCTCTTGGGGTCTTTGACCTTGGTTTTGACAGAAGGCTCTCTAGTGATTTGCTCAACCTGACTTGTTTCTTCAGACATATTGTCGTTGTAAGGTAATCTACTGTAAGCTTTAAGTCTCCTAGTAAGTTGCATACTAGGAAACTATTAGATCCCACCCAACCACTATTAATCTTCGCCTGATTCTTCATCTGAGTCTTCATATTCCGAATCATCACCAAGTACCGCCTCTTCATCTGCCACCGGTTCGAATTCAACCATTGGCTTACTCAACTTAATGTGTTGAACCACTAATTTTGCAGAAGCGATAGCATCGTTTGTACCATGCGCTCCATAATACACAGACTCCCATCTCAACGCCATATGTGAGCATGCTCTGGTGCTGTTTTCAGGATCATACAAGTAATTTCTGAAGGTCTCGTTCCTTTTGCGACCCTTGAAAACAGTATGACACCTTATTTTGTCTATACCAACACCACTCGTCTTGAAATTCAAGTACATATCCAATGGCCTCGAGGTGTCAAGATCTTTGGTGTCCTTGTTTTTTGGAAACGAGTAAGGCATTTTCACCAAATCACTTGGGGCGGTTTTCAACAATGCCTTTTTAGCCTTACTGATACTTGGCAACTCCTGTACGGTATCTTTATTATTGTAGAATCTTTGAAGATTGGACCCAACGATTTCTACAATCTTGTCAATCGTATTTTGGGTTTCCTGTTCCGAAAGAGTTGGAGCATTCCTGGTCTCAAATGACGTCAATGGATACTTCACTTGAATCCCATTGATGTTGGCGGAATCCTTTTTGTTCATGTCTTTGTAAGACCATGACAAGCCCCATATGTCCTGTTTTTCCACTTCAAAAGACACGCTCTTCTTTTCACCACCATCCATCACAAAGACTTTGGAAAAGGCACAGTTGTACCTTCCACCCTTTATGGGGTTATCCACGACTATGGAATCCCAATCAAAGTCAGTCTCGGCAAGTGGTACAAAACATGACGTCATTGAGCCAGTTGAGGAAGTTGAGTTTGTTCTCTGAGACATGTTTTCGATCTCTTTCGAGTATGCCTTCACACCGGCCCCTTCCACTTCCAATTTCAATTTTTTCACCGAACAGTGTCGACGCCCTCACCCCAATCTTCATCCGTGTTAGCCATGTCATACAATCTAGTGGGAGGGCTAGGCTCTTTTAGTTTGAAATGCTTGAGAGCGGTAAGGGCTATTACCAATAACGTAACAATCGCACCACCATGTACCACTATTGAACCAGAATATTCTGACAGCGACTGCTTGATCAACTGATTGTTCTTCCAATCCTCTACCAAAGCATCTGGCTCATCTATTCCACCGTAACTACTAAGAGACCAGTTGACTAGTCTGGCCAATAGATGTAAAGGAGTATCAGTTAGTCCTTCAGCCACATTCTTACCTGACACCATCTTGTACCTCTTGTAGTACTTCTCTACGTCCCTATCCGACAATCTGTGGACATCACCTAGAGCCATCTGAACGCCAAGATACTCCTTGCTAGAGCCTAGAGAAGCTAGTATTGCCAGCTCTTCTCTTTTAGCTTTCATATCATCAACGGTAATGGTTGGTGGCGATTGTTCCACCACTGAAGGTTCACCATTCATGATTTCTTCGGGAGTTGTCATGGTTGTGACGTCAGAGCTGGTATCTCTAAATAATTTTGGAATGGATGTCTGAGGGAGAAGCACAGCCTGGCATACTTTTCATTCATAAGATACTTCTCGAGTTTCTTACACGTTTCAGCATCCAGGTCCCCGCCGTACTCCTCGAAAAGCATCTTCATCGCCGTTTGAGATGGATTGTGAAATGAGACCACACAGGCTACATTTTCACGGAATGGTTTGGCTATAGATGTCAGTTGTTGAGTGAGAACCCACACTGATATCCCTACATGTCTCCCAGAGAAGGCCAAGCCGATGAATTTGTTGGACCTATTCTTCAGATCCTTGGAAACGGCACAGTCGTCCAATATTAGGAGCGTATTGGTACCCGAGAAGAACGATTCACAGTCCATCAACAAATTGTTGATTTCGTCATGATCACTCGCATCTGGCGACAGGACAAAGAATCGTTTGTCCCCCTTGGCAAAGTCTCTATAAGTCTTGTTATGGGCATATGTTGGGCAAATCAACACAATATAATCAAACACTTGCCTATAGTGACCACGAAGCTGTTCCACTATGTATTGAGTCTTTCCGCAATTCGTGGGACCAGTGATGATGCAATTGAATGGAATCAAATCTTTGAGTTCGTTCATCATTACTCACTACGTGAATCCCTTTAGATTGATGTGAGAAGAAAACCATACGGCGGCTTAATATCTAATCTCCTTTAGGCCACCATTAACAATGCTCATGACAGCGTCAGCAATAACAAACATGTGGCACGTAAAAACTCTAGTGCCTACCTTTTCTCTCTTAATTTCCAAAGTCACCCCATCACGAGTAGCGTGAATGTACAAACCACTTCCATGGATGTCGTTGTCTGGATAAGTCCTCAGGTCAATCCACAAAGCGAACTTATCTGTATAGAAATCGGCTTCATCGATTGAATCACTAAGACCGACTCGCTTAATGACGGATTGCCACAAATCAGTCGCCATCATACCTTTCAAATAAACTTGGTTGGGCACTCCATCTATGTCAATCTTGACTGACGTGATCTTTGGGTTTGCAAACATCTCAGAGTCCCTGAGGCCTTCTGCATGAGGGGCGGTGAAAAGACATAGTATACCAGTCATGGATCTCCTCGGCACATTGACATGCTGATTTATCACAGAATCATTAGCCTCAGAGATTGTGAAGGTTTTGTGAAGAAGTACCTTTTCATACGTGAACCCTTTCCCATTTATGTAGGACGCAGCAGCCTGACTTGCCAAAGGATTGCTTGATATGCACTGGTACTCCATCTCCATGTTTATTAATTTGTAATCAGGCGGTGCTTCACGGTTTGAATAAACCACAACATCAGAAACTTTGGCCAAAGTCAATTCAAATCTAAGTGGATGGGGTAATCCTATTGGATAAAATACGCCATGATCCTTGAGGATTGTGTGATCTAATGGAATGGCGTACCTAGTGTTGTGAATCACAGCTAAAGTATTGTCCCTTGCTTTTGATGTATCTTTGTTCCCCGCATTGGTCCTGATCTTCCTTATGTTGACATTGGATATGCCCTGTCTCAATCTATTCTCACGGTCTTCGGTGGTCAGAAACAAGTCGTGGTAAGTCTTGAACAAATCAAATCTACCAAGATCCTCGACGACTTCACCACCAAATAGAACCTTATACTGTGAAATCAGATTCCTTCCCAAATTATTAACAAGAGTGTTGTCTTTGTGCCCGGTTACAACCATATCAAAGGTTATGTAGACGCTACCGGGCACAATCACAAGATTTTCACTCAATCTTGGTATTTCAATGTATAGCGTCTCACCAGGTTCGGCTGACGATGGGTTTAGTGTGACCCTATTTAATGACGTCATAGCCTTCAACCCTTCGCGAGTCCTTGGAACGCGATTGGTATCAAGAATGCTTGGTATAGAAGTCATTTTAAATGCTTGTATTCTGTTTGTAAATGACTGATTCTAACGTTTTAAATCGATTATATTACTCTACTGATGGATACTGGAAAGGATACTCAGCTATACCCAAATTGGCCAAAGCAGCCAAAGTTAGTGAAAAGGTCGCCAAAGAGTGGTTAGAGAAGCAAGCCTTGTGGCAAATTTACCTCCAAGCCCCCAAGTATATACCCAGGCCACATTGGAGTGTGAATAAGCCTAATCAGATTCATCAAGCGGACTTGTTGTTTCTTCCTCACGATACAGTGAGAAGAAAAACATACCGCTATGCCTTAGTCGTGATTGATATCGCGTCAAGATACAAGGATGCCGAACCATTGACCTCAAAGGAGAGTGGTGAAGTTGCCAATGCCTTTCAACGGATTTATTCCCGTAAGTTGGAGTGGCCACAAACATTAATGGTGGATCCGGGAACAGAATTCAAGGGTGATGTAACAACTCTTATGAATAAGCATCAAGTCACAATCCAGCGTAGTGAAGCTGGGAATCATAGAGCTCAAGCTTTTGTGGAGAGGGCCAACAGAACTCTCGGTGAGAAGCTATTCAGCCATCAATACGCTCAAGAGATGATTAGTGATACCCGATCCACGGTTTGGGTGAACAGACTGCCTGCCATCATGAAGACCCTTAACAGTGAACCCACCCGTATTACTGGAAAAGAGCCAGACGAAGCTTTGAAAATGGACTCGATTGACACCAAAACTCCAGACTACGAGCGGCCTGTGGGGTTGAATGAGAAGAGGTTACCTCCAGATGTTCAAGTCAGGTATCTTTATGCCCCGGGTGAAGATGAAGGTGGAGACAAACGAAGGGCTACTGATCCCATATGGAGTCTTGAAGTCTATGATTTGGCTCGAACTATAATCGAACCGGGTCAACCAGTCTTGTATTATTTGAGTGGAGGTCCAAAACGAGGATTCGTTCGCGAAGAGCTTCAATTTGTACCTCAAGACACTGAATCACCCCCTTCCAGCGTCCTGAAATGACCATGTGCATACGTGTTTACCCCGTCTTCCATTATCACACGTTTATCGTCCTCGCGTGATAATGCAATCTTGTTGATAGTTTCAGTGTAGATGTCGTGGCTATGACTCCTTATGGTGTTCATCTTCCGTCTCTGTGATTGGCCACTGAAAAGACAAGTCTTGTAATCTTGGAAACTTATGCTTTTGCTAACCACTGCCTTGTTAACCCCCTTACACTTCTTGACTTCCTTCTCCTTGTCCGTCTTGAAAGCATACAGTTTAGCCCTAAGACCCACAAATTCTGTGATCTGTTCACCACCAGCCTCATCTTTGAACATCCCTCCGACCTTTTTGTTCACCCCGGTCTCAATCCCGGACGGATGCTCCGTGGGGTAATTACTGGTGTCAAATTTAACCCTCACATCTGGACTGATGTCCCTGTAAAAGTCCTCAGTCTCTATCACATAGGCTAAAGAATCCGTGTCTGTGAAAAGCAACTTAGACTTATCCCCGTACTTGGGCTTTATGTACCTGTAATGGAAATCGTACATAACTGTCTTGCTCAGATCCAAAATGGACAGCCCCAAGTAAATGGGCTTATCAAAGAGCAATTTCGTTCTCTTCATGTGGAAGGCGGTAAGATCCTCACAAAAGATGTTCCTATGATGGAAGTTTGGCTTCACAATCAACTTACGCGCTTTCTTCTCCTCAGTGACCAACTGTATATCCACCCTCTTCCTAATGTTCTCCATGGTCTTGCCAAACACTGCGTTGTTCATCAACTTGAAGAAGTCCTTTTCGAAATCATTCTCAGCCCTGGCTCTCAAACTATTGTTTAGATCAATGTAGGACCTCGGCCTTTCGACTCCTCGAACGTGATCCCTCTGTGAACTTTGGTTAACTTCAACCCCAACGACAAGTACTGTTTCAAAGCTTCGTGGTGTAGAATGTACTTCTTCTTGGCTCTCAAATTGGGAACCAACTTAACAACCCCATCAACATCCACCCTCTCTGGGGCCAATGGGTAATCATTGTGAAGATCGTGTAACTCCAATGGGTACTCCAAGTCCACCTCCAATATGCATGGATGGTTCCTCCAGTCTACCAACTCTTGATCACTCATCCACTCAAAACCGTGGGTTGGCAAAGCCTTGGTCATTGCATAGCCATAGAGCCCATTCGCATCCAAATAGGTGATGAACTTTGTAGGCAACTCGGGATTATAATTCTTCATATATCGATTATTGGCCTTCCCGTGCCTGGTCGAGATCGTTGAGATTCCACCTCTGATACCATTCTCCACCATAATCAACATATCGGGATCCCTCAAAAGCTCCAACTCAACCTTAGTGATCTTCAACGTAGCATCCCAAGCCAGTCCAGGCGCAGTATAATGCCATGCTGGATCCAACCCGTAATTCTTCATACAAACCCCTCTGAAATTCTCAAAGACGTCAGCCAACAAGATCACGTCTGTTTTGAGATACAAGTCATGGTAATCCCTAAAACTTCTCATACCAAAGGTCTCCCACACGTTTCCGGCATGTTGATAATCGTCATCCGATATGTCAGTGTCGTATAGTATCGAATAGAACTCATCCTTGGGTGGCAGACTGGACATTTGTAACTTGTCAAAGCCATCAAACCAATCATAGGGGAACACTCCCTTCCTAGCCAAAAGATCAAAGTTTACCCCTTCATAGTATCTCGAGAGGTTCGCTAAAGACTCTCTCGGTAAGTTGTCAGCCAATCTAGCCAAACCACTTGCCATGAATCTAAAACTGTCTACAAATCTAATGGTTCGTTTAATCTGAACCTCCTTTTCCTTACCATCATCTTTCTTCATGAACTTTTCAACCATAATCTCTTTGGTGAATGAGATGTACTTTTCATCGTTGAGTGGGATACAATCAATCTTACCCTCTGACACTCCCATCTTCTTGATAAACAAGTGACTGTCATACCCAGACAAGTTGTGGAAGATGACTGGAAAGAACTTGGGTGTGCTAAATTCCAGGTTACATTTCTTGTGGGCTGCTCCTCTGTATCTACCTGTAAAATGACAGTGGTCAACCACCTTATCGTCCCCCAATTCACCCTCACAAATATGGCAGTGAGTAGCCTTTCCATGCTTCCTATAATCGCTGTTCTTCATTACAAGCTTCCTTTCAGACTTGAATTGATCATAGACCTTCTTGACATCCTCCTCTAAGCTTTCCTGGAACATTTGCGGTATGTCATCCTCCGGTGAGTTGGCTGTTCTCATCACCAACTTGGGCTCAAAGATGCCATCGTCGAAACACTTGATAAGGTAACAGAAACCTGATGGCTTGTGCTTCTGATACTGATTTGTGAAGCTGTCCCTGTCATCCGGTAAACAAGTGTCTAACTTCTCGGTGAAACACTCGAAATCAGCATAGATCACAAATGGCACTTGCATCTTTCGTCTGTGGTTCGTGAAGGTAATGTACTTTGAGCTGCCATCCTCCTCCATCGGCATCTGGACTTTGACTGATTCGTTGTTTAGGCAGTACTCCATATGGTCGTCCAGTGACTTTTGACAATTGAACGAGTTTAGGCAGTTGTCACAATAGAAACGAGTGCCATGATGTTTATTATACTCGACAAATCTTGACATGTTTTTGATCCAACAGTAGTGATTTGTCTCTTCGTTTGATATCAAGAGCAGGTTTATCTTTGTAACCCCTGACTTTTTACTACGCCTGATTAGGGTTGGCTCGCCATTCTCATAACCAAGGATATTGATCCCATATGGGTTCTGCCTTTCAAATCTATCTATCTGGGTTGTACTGAGTGCTGCCACTGGAAACTCTATCCCTGACCAATCGAGTTTCTCTGAATTCTCTCTCATCTCTCTGTTCAGCCTTCCAGCATCCTTCTCCCTTGGAAACACAGCGGACGTCACTGCCCATTTGAAGCACTCCTGATCCTCATTCTTGACATTGATGATTGCCTTCTTGGCAGCCAATTTGGGTGGTAGTTTAATATACGAAGTTCCAGAAAACGGTTGAAACGGGTTCAAATGGATACGAAAGTCAATCACACTTTCAAATACCCATCCAGAGTGCTCATTCTCGTATTTCTGCACCAACTCAACAAGTTTAGCTTTGATGCTATCAAACAAAGCGAGTGTGTCTGTTGAAGCTGTCACTGTCTCCATCAGTGAATGAAAATGACCTTGACTCCGCTCAATAATACGATTATCCTGACCGTTCCTCCTCACGAACCCACATGAAAGAATACACTTCAATTTGAATGGCTTCCTAAGTCTAAGCATCAAAACATAGAATGGTGTTCTAACCTTGCCAAGAAATGTAATTGGATCATAGCCAGATCTGCCCTTTACTATGTACGTCCTCAAAAAGCCTCTCAGAGCCGTTTCATGTCTTTCAGGGACGAAAAACTCGGGTTCCCTTCTAACCGCAGCTGCTGCCCTTCTTAGTCTCCTGGTGATGGCCCTCCTGTTTGGGTCTCTAACATTGGATCTTATCCAATCTGTGGTCTGAATGATTTCACGCCTGGCGGCAGCAACAGCCCTTCCATACGAAGCCCTGGCGGGTCTTGTTCTTATGGGTCTAACCGGACCAGGAACTGGAACGTTGGCTTCAACCACTCGTGGAGCTCCAACAGCATTAATGAGAGCCTCTTTACGCATGCTGCCAGAACCTCGAACGCCAGACTTCTTGGCCATAGTTCGTAGTATCTTCACTGTCAAGTTCTCAGGTTGTATGTCAGATAACGCTGTAAGCATTTCAGCCTTCCTGAATCCCCGAACACTCACACCAGCTCTTTTGGCTATTGACCTCAGGTCTTTCACTGTCAAATTCTCCATGGCATGAATTGTATACTGGCATTTGTAATCTCTAAGACAACCATATTTCAACTTTTGTGACACGATCCATGTCACAAATGTGTGCCCTTCACATAACTACTCAAGAAATTCATTCAAAAGGCTTTTCTCGTCTTCGTCAAAACACCAATCAACTGCCCGACTTGGATGCCAAGCGACACGAAACAACTCATCGTCCAAGTCCTTGTAGAAGGTTTTCTTATGGTATACCCAATCTTCATCTTGTTCTATTCTAATGCCCATATCATAAATACACCTTTCACGTCTATTGTCTTCAATAATAATGTCATGTAATCTTTTAACAATGTGGTCCAAATCAAAACCAACAAGTGGCTCAATATAATTAAGATTAGCCCCATCATCCATCATCACATAACTTTTAAAAGTTTTATCTTCATCAACCCCCTGAAAACACACTTGTGTGGGGGGCCTTAGGAATGGATTTACATGGCATTGAATATAAAACCAAATCGAACCTTTACCCCTGTAATTTCTATGAATCCATTTAAGAATCAAACGTTTATTTCCCTCAATCAAATCATGGATATTCAAACCCTTTTTGAGGGCAAACCTCATAAACTCAACGGGCTGACAATCCACCACTGAACTTCCAAAGTTAATTTCCATATTGTCATTATCAAGTCTCATGTCGTTCGCCATTTCGTTTGCGTATGCCAATCGGTACGACCATCGACACAAAATCCCACTTTAACAAATCGACCCCCACCCCCACCCCCCAAAGGACATCGATGATCCAAACGAAAAAATCGACATCGATCGAAAATCAAACAAGTCGAGAGGCAAAAATCGACCACACCCAAAACCACGAATTCGCAAAAAAAAATCAGCCAAGTCAAAATCAATTCGGCCACACCCATCTGACAAAATCGACCACACCCAAAACCACGAATTCACAAAAAAATCGATCGAAAATGAAATTGCGCCAGAATGCCCACAATCCAACTACTTTATATCAAATAATAAACGACTGATTTGAAATCAGGATTTATTATATCAAATAATAAACGACTGATTTGAAATCAGGATTTATTATATCAAATAATAAAGCCATGATGTATGGTATCATATCACAAAACTTTATTTATTAAATAATGAAAAAATTGAGAATGTTAAGGTAAATAAATTATTTTACAATCGGCGCCCCATACGGCCTCGCTTCGCGAGGAATAATTTTTTTTTTTTTTATGTAATAACAACCTTTATTTGAGGGTCAACTGTATCTAGCACTGAAATAAAAAAAAAAAACAACTAATAATTCAAAACGCTATTTACAATTTCTGTCAATTTAATAATGATTAAAAAAACACTAAATAATAAATAATAATAATAATAATAGTAATAATAATAACAATGAAGAACTTTATTTGAGTTTCAACTGTATCTAGCACTGACATAAATGAAATCAAATCAACTCAAAGAAAAAGAAATAAAAACCGAAAAAAAGGAAAAAGAAATGGGAAATGTATACAATGTACCTTCAAGTTGCGTAGTCCTAGGCACGATCAAGCGAATCAAGATGGCTGGTTGGTCGAAATTCGTTGTGTTCTCGATCCCTGTTGCTGTTTCTTTAACCGTCGTTGGTTTTCTGTGGTGGAGAAAAAGGAATCGGGAAGAAAAATTTGAAAAGGTTGGGCATGTCACTGGGTTGAATATTTATCCGGTGAAATCTTGCCGGGGGATTTCGTTGGAGAGTGCAATGTGTCTCGCGGATGGATTGCGGTTTGACCGGTATGTTTACGTAATCAGGCAGGCTAAGATGTGTAAAATGAGCCGTGGTTTTGTAGAACTGTGAGCCATGTATACTTGTGCCATTCAAATCCTTCTGGTATAAGCTTTCACGCGTGTCTGTTTTGTTTAGAAAGTGATAAAGTATATTGGACTTTCCTGTAGCAATAAAGCGCGCACGCAATCTCGTAATCGAAGATCTCACTCACGCTGCATTAATTCTCAGTAGTTGCTAAAATTGTATTTATACTGCGCGTATCAAATCTTGAATTATATTTCATACCGCAGTGCTATCATATGGTTTATTTCATGTACTAGCGCACGAACTTGTATACAAAAGCCTCAGTTCAGTTCATGTTTAGCATCTTCACGATTATTTTTGGTGTCAGAGATGGGGGTCGATTTTCCTCTTACTCATTTATTGAAATTGTAGTGGGTACTCTGAAGTGACCTTTGTAATATAACAGGATGCACTAAGAGTAACCTTCGCGTTATATTTTTTTTGTTTAGAACTACTAGTTACCTTTGTTATATTCTTATATAATATATATTTATACCTTTATTGTATTGCTGGTTCGGCAAGCGGGCACGATGAGGTGAACCTGTGTTCTGATTGGCTACCCGAGTGGGCTAGATGAGCCTATCATGCCTGCCCAAGATTTCCCGCGTTGTTCCACGAAACAAAACAAAGCAAAGCAAAATGACCTTATAATAAATCTTTTATTGACCAAGCTTGTTTGGTCAAGATGGCTGGATATTGGCCTCATTCTCTTTTGCACTTTTATTGACTGAGACTACATGCCAGTCAATAGAAATGCAAAAAGAACAAGTGCAATTTGCATATATGGCTAGCAACAGTGGGTAAACATAATCAGGATTAATTTCTCGCTAGACATTTTAGCTGGCTGCAAAAATGTCTAAACAGAGGGGTACTAGTGCTGTCCAAAGTTGTGTGGGGCACGACCTCCTGAAAAGAGAGGGTGGCTATTAAAACTTCTCAGTTTATTGGGACAAACATGACCTGCATACTGCAGGGACATATTGGAATATAAGATATAAATGTCATTGTGGATGAGTTGTAAATTAAGAAAGGACTTCCTTTTTAGCTAGTGGAGCTTCAGCTCAAGGGCTATTGTGTGGATGGGGAAATCACAAAGTCAGGCGTAAACAATAGAATATTCGGAACTCACGTGATCTTTGCGTGTTCGGTTCGGGTTCAGAAACATGCAGCAGGATGACACGTAGCCATTGTTAGCTCATGGAGAGCTATTGGGATGGTCAGGGAATCAGGATGTCAAGTGTAAACAATAGAAAATGTTCTATCGATTCTACTGTAGATCGTCTCAAGTTCAAGGTAACAAAATAGAGCAAAGAAATGAAATCGTAATGCAGTAAAGTGAATTGCACAGAATTTGAAACCACTCTATACGCTTGATAATTCGCAAAATAAGATCCCTGACCCAACATCTTATTCCACGAGCTCACCACAGGATGCCTTTGGTTATGAGTTCACCTCATCATGCTGAAAAAGTAGATTTTGACTTTTTGCACTTGTCATTGACTTTACGGGAAATACTTTGCAACAAATTACAGCCCTTGTGGTAGGGGAAATGTGGAGGCTTAGATTTTTGAATACGCTACTCTTGGGGTGAAGCTGACAAGAAGAATTAAACCTGTCAGCTTATATGTAAATGAAGATCTTTTTAAGGTGACTCTAGATAAGCATGTAGAGGAGAGATGCAAGCTGGAGGAAACAAAGCAAAATGTAAGAGTAGCATACTTTGTATTGGATAAGTTGGTTGTAAACGACAGATGTGCTCAAATCAGATAAGTTTATTAGTTACTTTACTGCCAGCTTAGAATGATAGTGACATGATACTCGCTCTCAGATGTACTGCCCTTTAATCATTTAGATGATTCTAGCTTTTCTCTGGCACTATATGAACTGCAAAATGGTCTTGTCCACTTTAATCCTGATAGATTTTCTAGCTTATGTTACAATCCATTTTTTTCAAACTCAAATGCTTCTTTGAGACAGTCTGACAGTCTTGATCCTGATATTAATTTTATTGCAGATGAGAAACCCTGCTACAATTTTATTGAAAATGTACAGTAAAGAAATGCTCAGACACAAAAATTATTCTGATGCCAATTTCTCTCTTCTACATCTTAATATCCATAGTCTTCCTCATAATTTAGTAAACCTGCCTGACTATCTGTCATGCTTAAACATAAAATTTTCTGTATTCAGAATTTTTGAGACCTGGCTAAACAATTCTTCTCATTTGGTCAATGGTTTCAAAGTTCTTCACAAGTATAGGCAAAATAGCACTGGAGGTGGGGTATATAATTCTCTATGTTGCAAACAATCTAGAGTTCAAGCTTCAAGAAAATTTGTCCCTCAAAAATTTATATATTGTAGAATCACTGTTCATTGAATTAATAAGACCACAAGAAAAAATATAATTGTTTGTATTGTTTACAGACTGCCAAATCACCGACTCAACAATTTTTTGTCTACAAACAATGAGTTATTGGATAATATCTCTTGAGAAAAAAGTATGCTTCCTCATGGGCAACTTAAAATTTAATGTCAATTTAATGTAAATTCCATTACCTCACAGGCCAATTCCTAGATGGAATGTACTGTGTTTTTTCCTTTGATTACACGACCCTGAGAATCACTTCACATAATGCAATGTTTATAGATCATAATTATTTTTACGCACAACTTCTTTGGACGTTTGAGAATCAAAGCGGCTTATTATTTACTGAGATTTCAGATCATCTACCCCGTCTTCTCAATTCATTCAGATGACATTAACATGTTGGTAAATCAATGTTGACAAGATCCCTTCTATATTAGAGATGACAATCGGAATAATATTCCTTCTTTTGTTGAAAAACTAGAAGATGTTGATTGGTATTCGATTAAAACTTGTGGTAAGCCAGATATTGCGTTCAAATGCTTGCCTGAAATGTATACAAAGATTTATAATGATTGCTTCCCTCTCAAGTCTATAGGAATGCAATTCTTTGTTCCATGAATGCCTTTCAACCATTCATCATCGATTTTCAATGAGTCACCATTTCCTGCACCTGTACGTAATCTACGTACTAGATAATAAGATTACTGATTCCCTGTCTGACTTTAAGAAAAAGATTAAAAATTTCTGACTTTAAGAAAAGATCCGAATACGTTTTGTATAAATCATACCGTTGAGTATCCTGCAGTTTTTCACCACCATACAATACTACACGTACCATTTCTTTCAGTAAATTTCAACCTAAATTATTCACAACCGTGTTGTTCGCATGTCCGCTGATTTCTAAAGCTTGTACGTTCTCATTCATTCCCTTTAGTACGCTAGTACTAAGGAGAGATGAGCTCGTACGTTCTTATTAATTCCCTTAGTATGTTAGTATGCTAGTACTAAGGACGGATGAGCTCGAATGTTCTTATGCATTCCCTTAGTATGTTAGTACAGATGAGCTTGTACATTCTCATTCATTCCATTAGTACGTTAGTACTAAGTACAGATGAGCTTGTACATTCCTATTTATTCCCTTAGTACGTTAGTACGCTAGTACTTACGTACAGACGACCTCGTACGTTCTTATTCATCGCCTTTATAATACGTTAGTACTAAGTACTTAGTACAGATGAGCTTGTACGTTGTTATTCCCTTAGTACACTAGTATTAAGGACAGATGAGCTCTTACGTTTTTATTTATTCCCTTAGTAGTTAGTACTAGTGCTATTCCCGAGTTATGGAGGCACTTAGTACACTTCAAGTCGTACGCTTAGTAGATAATCATGTTAGTACGTGCCGAATCTTCGGTTATACTGTGCATACGGGCTAGTACTGAAGTACAAGTGACTAAGAGAAAAAAGTATGCAAAAGGTTCCTAAAAGAGGCAGCATATGTTTGCACCAAAACAAGTAGAAGTACAGTCGAACCCCGCTATTTTGAACTCGGTTAATTAAAAGTCCCCGCTATTTCGAACGAAGATCGAATTCCCTTGGATTTACCCTTATGTTTTCAGTCATTTACTATCAGCTATTTCGAACTCGGTTATTTCGAATTCCCCACTATTTCAAACTCATTGTTCTTTCCCTACACCTTAAAGCAACTCCATTAATTCAAACTTTTCAAAAACAGAGTACATATAAGACCCTTAACAGCACTTTAACAACTGCATCAAGTTTCAATGCTGCCGCACTGTAGTCAGCACAGTCACATTTTATTATTGGTCCGCCACTTGATATACAGTAAGTCGAAAATCATGCAACCAAGCAGTTCATTTGAAATTGATTCACATGTGAAGGGATATCACATATATGTAGATGACTGGAAATGAAGATGAACAACAAGAAGAAACTCCCAAGCGACCAACGGAGAGTGAGGTCCGTCAAGCAGTCGAGACTCTCTCATGCTGTTCGCAAAGAGTAGGGGACGTAGTTCCCGGTGTTGTGGTATGGCCTAATTGTGAATGTAATTTGACACACATACGTATTATGAACGAGCTTATATAGCTCCTAGACGTTACGTGTATAAATAAAGTACATGTATTGATTGATTGATTGATTGATTGATTGACGCTACAGTTTGTTTGCTTTTGAGGGAGCCGAGATTCGACGGCAAACAAGCCAGTTGTCATTCATGATCAACAAAAGTATTAAAAACAACCAAAAGCAACAGACCATTCAAAGATTTTTTAATGCAACAGCATCTGCTGATTTATCTGACATATAATTACTGTATTTTTATTGAATCAGTGTCTTAATCTTCAAATTGTACTGTATTTTATTAAAAAATGATTCCTCGTTATGAATTTTATGCTTTCCGGTTATTTCGAAACCCTGCTATTTCGAACTTTTTTAATTTCCCTTGAGACAGCTTCGAAATAGCGGGGTTCGACTGTACGTATTAACATGTTATCTAGATTAATGAACCTGATCCCCACAACAGCAAAACTATCTATAAAACTATTATTCCACACTTCACATGCTGCAGTCTTGTTTGGCACTTCTGCAAGGCTAATGATAGATGAACACTGGAGGACATTAACAAAAGGGTCTTACAGACAGCCTATAATGACTGCTCTACATTGTATGATGACTCCCTACGAAAAATGACAACACTTTACAATTGGAGGCTTCAGGGCATAGCCATTTTTATCTTCAAAGTAAAGCACAGCATGTTGCCAAGCTCAGTAACTGAACATTCAACATTAGTCATACAAATTATAATCTTAGAACCGCAGACTTCAGACAGGAAAGCTTCAACACTGCAAAATTCGGCAAACACTCTCAGGCATTTTGGCCACTTCTTCTGTCCAAAATTAACCAGGAACTAAGATTAGCACCTACAATCAGTAACTTTCAAAAAGGTATCAGAGAGACAGACCCAGCCTTGTTAATAGATGACTCATGTAACGACTGTATCCTTTGTAAGATTTAGTTATTTTAAGAACTGGAATTTGGAGTTTTAAATTTAGTATTCTGATGTAAGTTTAGGGTTTTTAGATATATTTAGTGTCCCCAATTAGTAAGGCACTGTGCCTGAGCTATAAGACATGAGACTTTAATAAAGTGCATCATCATCATCATCTTCATCATCATCACCAACTATAGGCCTGTATATGACTCGGTTCTACCAAGCTTTTCAAAATTTCTAGAGAGAATCATCTATAATCACTTGTTTGAGCTTCAGGAGTTTGGCTTCAGGAAAAACCACTCTAGGATGCTTGCCTTGTTTGATTTGCATAAAAAAATTTATCTGCTATTGATCTTGGCAAATTAAATAATAATAATATTTAATATTTCTAAGGCACAAATTAACATGTGAATATGATCAAATGCACCTAACAAACCATTAGCGAAGTCCTCACATAAGCTTGGGGTCCCCCCCCCCCCCCTCAGGGAAGCCTTTGACAAGTGCATTATTTAAGTGACTCAAAATATATTCAACGTATATGGCATAATTTGAAAGTCAAAATTGACATTGTTTTGCCTTTATACTTGGTTTTATTTTCCAGACAATGGGTTGTTGTGGACAAGGATGAGAAAGCTTTCAAAGTAACTCATAAGCCATTGTTAGCCCTGGTAACTCCACGTTTTGAGGATGATAAGTACCTCTGTCTTGATGCTCCTGGAATGGAGACATTAAAACTTGATTTGGAACCACCCAAGGATGAAGAGAACGTTAAGGATCTCATGTATGGTTGGTTGCACGTTTACTAACAATAATAAATTATGACGACTTGGTATCAAACCAAATGGTCCAGACAGCATGCAAAATTAATTATTAACCTCACCCTCAAATTAATCTAGGTACACTAATATGTTGGAGGAGCGAGTGTGTGTGTGTGTGTGTGGGGGGGGGGGGGGGGTGATGGTAATAATACTGAAACTGGGATAAGCTCCGGCCGTGTGGGCTTTAAGGGTCGTGTGCACCTTTACCTTACCTTACCTGTTACTGTGTTTTATACTGTAATCAATGCTTGCAGTTGGTTTTTAATAATTATTGTACACCGTGTTCTGTACACATGGTTGTGCAGCCTGATCGATACACACACAGTTAGTGGGCCAGTCTTTAAGTGCATACTTATAATAATAATTGTTGTTTTGGAATTGGTACTTCTTCAGGGGAAAAATTTGTTGAACCATACCCAAGATTTTGGTACCTTGAAGGGTGTTTTGGAAAATTTCCAACATGCATCCATGTCATTTTTTATGGCAGTCCCTGTGGGTCCTTGAGTTCATAACATCCTAACAGTAAACCCATATTGCAACTGTGGAGAGGGCCTCTTATTTGTAGTTAAATCGGAGTGCAATATATCTGCTCTTTCTCTTCAGTTGTTATTCACTTCTTTGGGTTGTCATAACATTTAGGGTTCTAAGGATCTCCTCCAAGAGTCATTATGTTGGTGATGAAGCTGCTGAATGGTTTTCAAAATACTTGGACACACCTGGTTGCAAAGTGTACCGAGTTTATGAACCTCGTCGTTCCATAGAAGATACAAAGTGGGGAGATAGAGCTAAGCCTAAAGACCAGGTGCGTAAAATAGAAGTAAACCTAACAGAAGATTTGATCCAGGTTGTGGTATTGATGTAATCTAAGGATTTGTACATGTAATTAAGCTTGAACAAAGAAAGGGCTGGAGTGAGATTCGAACCCACAACCTTGTGAATACTGGTGATACTGCCGGCTGAGCTAAACCAGCTGTCTATGCTGGAAGCAGGTCAATATTGGATTCATAAATGCCTGTACCAACAATTTGAGTATGTTACAAATTTGCAAAATGACCAGCTCCCAGTTGGCTTGATAGCTCAGGTGGTTGAAGCATTGCATCAGTATAACATTGTCATGGGTTCGAGTCCCATTCAAACCAGATTTTTTTTCATGTCTCATAGATCTGTGCAACTACTAAGTTTCGTACATATAACTGTGATGCTCTTTCACTTATTTTGCAGGGCTGTCATTAAGAGGCAGGGGCCGGGAATTTTCCCTGGCTACTATGAACGTGGCCCCTGTGTCCTGTCATAAGAACATAGATGAAAAATTGAACCAAACGAAATCCCTAGTTTCACTGACCCTAGAGTCTAACGCCAGACAATTTTACTCATCAAATGGAGACCCCTTGGGAGTGAAAGGGTTAATTCCCGCCTACTTGTTATATTTATACATCATTTTGAAATCTTGGTGACAGCCCTGTTATATCAATGAAGTAAATCATGTATTTGCACTACATGAGAAACACTATAGTAGTAAGTCTCCAAGAAAAATATTCCACATTCTGAACAGACTGGAAGGTATGGTTAGTGCACACTTTGCAAGCAATCACAAAAAGCTGTAAGCTGAGTGAGTGAGTGTCTGTATTGGGAGTTAGTTACTTTACTGGAATCTACCCAGTTTCAAGCATTATGCACAATTGATGTTTGAAAATGTAGCGATTCTAGATTGTGTATGAGGATAAAAGAAACACTGAAGCATGTCACTGTTAAGTGAGTGCACCATTAAATCATTGTAACACACAGTAATGTGAAGTTGATTGATTATTGTAAGATTCAGAGGCACATTGCTCTTCTTTTCACATATCCACTAATGGCAACCAACCGCAAGGCAATATTCAAATAATTTGTCTTTTGCCTTGCTTCATGCTGGAGCATGAAAATGACTTTGGTTGGTTGTTGAAAGCATTCTCTCACAGAACAGAGCACAGAAAATGTGGAAATTGTTCCAGAGGTTGGGTGACTCACTAAATATCTCATCCTTCCAATAATTCTAGTGCTGTTAATGAAACCAAGAGATTTATTTGACTGAAAAAAGATTATCTCGATTGCAGAAGACTTGTTCACTTTCAGAGACCTCCAAAGTCATTTTTATGGTTAAATTTATTTCTAATGCTGTCCAGTTATCATTGTTAACCCATCACATACTGCTAGATGTAACAATAACCCAGGATTGTAGAGCTTTCTCAGTAATACTTAATTAGTAGCTCTACAAGCACACACACATTAACTCTTATGGTCGCTTATCTCAACTCAGTACTGTATTCCTCTTTGGTGCAGTTCCTTTTTAGTTGGATAATTCCCTAGATACAATCAATTTTTTTTTTCTAGTTGGGATATGCTTCTTTTGCTGCATACCATATGGTAACAGAGTCTTCACTGGATGCACTGAACGAAAAGCTGCCCTCACCCATCGGCATGGACAGATTCCGTGCTAACATTGTCATTGGGGGAACTGAGCCCTTCGCAGAGGTTTGTAGCATTATACTTGTGACCTGCTACTTAAATGTTTTACTTCCCAACCTCTGCTTTACTACTGGCTTCTGCTTTACTTTCAGTAGTAAAAATACTTGCAATATGGTACTTGGTAGATTGAATGTGGACAAGCTGTGGTTGAGCAAAGGCAGTTACGCGTTTCAAGTCTTAATATGAGTTTCTTACATTACCAATAACTGCTTGTAATTCCCACTGAGCACTAGCCCTTGAGTATTAGGAAAAAGAGGAACCACAAAATAGAAAAAAAAGAAAAGTATGTAAATTGTGACGAGGTGGACAATCCACCAATGTATGATCCACCAAATCATTATCAACCCACTGACCTATTATCAGTGAATCATAACTTTTTCAGTTGCATCCAGTATTTCAAACCAACATAGCATTAGAGGAAGACAAACAAAATTTCTTTCAACTTGGTGGGACTGAAACCCACAACATCCAGAACAGATCCACTATTGCCCTTTAGACTGAGCTACGACACCAGATGGTTGAGAGTGATTTGGGAGTTATTTGAAGCAGTAAAATTTACACATTTACACAGACTCACAAATGTAGTTACAGTTAATTCTTGTGTTTTAAAATTCACCAAAACGTTGTATTGTTTCCGACTGCTTCCAAATTTGGCACACAGGAAGTAAACAAACACACCCAATCACTTAGTGAATTTCAGCTTGTATACTTCAGTGACGGATACATGACAAGTTTTTTCATTCTGGCTTGAGAACGTGAGGAGGAGGGTTTTTGCTATCATTTGACATCATATTCTGATGGACATCCCCATATGCAACCCTCAAAGTTAAATTTTTCTTTTGGTGGCCATCTGGCGACCAACTCTTTAGGTTTAGTCGCCAAAGGATTTTTTTAGGCACCAAAATATATGTTAATAATAAAGTTTTAATAATTGGTTAAATAATTAATTTGGGCTTAAAAATGGTATTGTTCAGCCAAGACAATGTTGCTAAATGGCATTTACCGTATTCCCAAGTGTATAGGGTAACTTATAATCCCTGTCGAGTAACACTGCTTTTGTTTGCTTCTAAGCAGAGAAGATATCTTGTGACCGAGTTCACGTTTCATGTTACTCAAATTTATCTTAAAATGTTCCATGCCGACTTAAACTTTCTGCTTTTCCATTTATTTTAACCCCCAAAATATATATTCATTTGCGTTGTAGTCTTCCCAGTCTAGCCGTACATGCAGTTTCCGAGAGAAAATGATGAAAAACAAATCGACTGCGTGCTACTTGTCACGCGTTACAAGGTTAAAAATATGTCACGTGCTAGGCAACGGACCTGTGCTCAGTGGAGCAGAACAATATTTTAGTAGAAATCTTGCAAAGTAAGCGTTCGTTTGAATGAATATCGACAAGATCTTCTAATCTTCCCCCTCTGGGATATCAGCAGAGGACCTTAATCATTTCAGTACAATTCAGAAATTGATCATCTTTTTTGTTTCTTCAGTTTTTCTCTGGTCGCCAACTTGGCAACTATTTTCCAAATCAAGTCGCCAGTACCAATATTTTAGTCGCCATGGCGCCTAAAGTGGTCGCAACTTTGAGGGTTGATATGGATATGGCTCGATCCCTGAAAATTTTGAAATACAAACTTTTAATGATTTTTGTTTGTAAAAATGGCTTGCAGAAATTGAATTGTATTAAATTCTGTATTTGTTATTTTTGAAGCAGATTTGCAAGAAATGATACCAGATAAAGAAGAAAAAAATTTTGCTTTTAACTTTTTACAGCAATTGGCTGCCATCTTGGTTTATGGGGATTTAAATGCAAATTGTATGCATAAATTATATAAATTAGAAAAAATCTAATAAAATATACCTGTTTGGAAAGTCTATTTTGTACCCTTTAAAATGAGGTATATCTTTGATCACTGCTGTAAATATCTGTGGAGATATTAAATATGAAATGTCTGTCAATTTGCTTGATTTTTGGGCTGCTGGGAATGGGTTAAAGGAATAAAATGATATAACCACAAGGCTTTATCCTTTGGTATACTTTGACTCTTATGCCATTGAAGAGAGTAAAAACAAAAAGTATGCTTGTAAAACAAAACTATGATTTTCCAGACATGTTTACTTTAGGATGTTAAACTTGGTATATTAATCTGCGTGTTCTTTTAGGATGCATGGAAAACCAAGACACTAAAAGTAGGAGATGTGAAATTTAGATTTCTCAAGGAATGTGGAAGGTAATCTCTGACTTTTCAAACCTTGCAGGAGGCAAATGGAACCATGCACTTTGAAGAAAATTTGTTTTTATAGTTTACCTGTTACATTTGTATCTTTAATGTCTCCACCTAAATCACTTTGTTTTATAAGTAATGTAAGACATGAGATGCAGTGTACGTTCTAGCATAAGTACATCAAACACGGAGATGAGACTGAAGCAAAAACAAAAGATACTTGCCAATGGGAAACTTCTTTTACTAAACTGAAGGTGTTTGATGCATAATTATGCAATGGCTAACAAAGTCCTTTATTAAGTTTCTGCAGAAACCCATAAGACTTATGGTCTTATGGGTTTCTGGTATAGCATTAATTAAACATTATGATTTAGAATGAGAACCAATCATTTCACCTTTTTTATAGTCACCAATCAGCTAGACGTCTTGAATTTAAATTTTCAAATGAATACTTGCATAGGGCAAAATGCTGTTGTCGGGAATTCAATTTCTTTCCTGTTTCAGAAAACTAATGTGCAATCTTATGAGAACTGTCTCTATGCTTGAATACAAAGGTCTGTAGTTTTTCTGCTAAATCAAGCTATGCTCATAACACAATTTTAATCAATGATAAGCCTGTCGTAATAACACCCAGCACTTTTGAAGCTTAGGAAACACCTAAGTACATGTAGGATAAAGCTGTGAGATTAATTCTTTCTTGAGAATTGCCAACCAGTTTGTGTTGATGTCATGCTGTAGATGCACTGTAACTTTGATTGATCCTGATACTGGAGAGAGGGACAAGGCTGAACCACTTGCTGCCTTGAAAGAGTAAGTATTCCAGTTCAGATCACTGACCATGTGGTCTTTCATTTGCAACACGTTTTACTGCTTCATATGTTTGGTAGCCAGCCACAAAATTATGAATACTTGTAGTTTTTTGATTACACCTTTTTCAAGGTAAAAAATCTTGTTCTCTGGTCAGAATGTGGAAGGTCAAAATAAGTGTTCTTGCTGCCCATCCTCCAACAGACCCCATCTAAGAATGTTTTTTGGAAAAGTAGCTGTTAGGATTTGGACCACTCTTGTCAGTTAGACCTCTGATTTTCACTTAAGTAGGTTTTGTTCAGTTCTTTTATGATCACAGAACTTTAGAGCACCAGTATAGCAAGGTCATCGGTTCGAATCTTTGCAACTGGTTAAGCTGCATACATCACTGCTATGATCTTTCCCTTATTAAAGCAGAACTTTATGTAGTCCAATTTTGTCATTTTGTCTGCAACCTTCTTTCTATAAACAAATCAAAGTAATTAACAATTAGACCCGTAGCCCTTGAGGGCGAAGGGTCTAATTGTTTTAGTATCACCCAACTAGTCGGACAGAAAAAGCAATAATAAAAGAAAGTTGAAAGAAAGATTTATTTGGGAATAAAACAAAAGAAAGCGCCACGAATTTCGCTACTTGAGGACTATTACTAATAGTCCTCTAGTAGCGTAGCCAATCAGATTGCAGCATTTGCATTAGTCCACTAGTTGGGTGATACTAAAGCAGGTTAGCCATAGGATTGTTTTCACCCATATATACAAGTAGACTGAGCTGAACCCCACGTCTGTCCTATTACCATTCTATACAATAGGTTCAGACTTCCAGATGACAGGGATCCCCGGCATGGCGAGTCGCCTTTCTTTGGATCACAGATGGCTTCAGACAATGAAGGATTTGTCAAAATTGGAGCTCCAGTATTTGTGTCCTGCTGAGGAACTAGTCTCTCACACAAGATACACGACTTGAACTTCTTATGTCATGACTATACTTGTTTGATCATGTGATATTTCAAAAGAACAAAACCAAGAGAGTGAAAGCGTTTTTTTATGAGCATTGAAAAGTCGTCAGCATCTTAGTTGCAGAAAGGTTACTGAACCATGCGTGAAGCACATTCATTATTTTTATAGTTCACACAAAGTAAATATACCATGTGTAATCGTACATGTACTGGATTATTATATACTTTTTTGTATGTCATTACAAACATGTTTTTAACAATGTCTTGTAAATGTATGAAAAATTTTGTTTCCTTCCATTTAGGGCAAGAGAAATGTTAGGTTAGTACATAAAACTGTTTAAACAAAACACACTCTTGGCTTTTCCCCTGCGATCTCCATTATAAATCTTGTCAGAATCTGGCACTTGAACATTGTTGAAAATGTACCAAACTTGGTAGCCTTTCATCCAGTTTGGGTTATCAGGAACAGTCTTGTCTCAAACCCTAACTGGCATAGCATATGTAATCTAAACTCAAGTTACTTAACAAGTTATTTAGTTTCATCTGTGGTGCAGGCTACATGTATCAAACCCTCAAAACAAAAAGTTCAAAATAGCAAATACAGTAACATATGGTTCTAGTTGACATACTGTATTGTACATTAGCCCTTTGTTAGAGCGAGGGGCCCATGCTCGAAACATAGCACCCCCTTTATTACGTTATGGTGGTATTAACTTACTTTATCAATTCTTTTGATTATCCCAATTTCTTGTGCTTCAATTCCCCACAGATGCAGCACCAGTTTCTTTAGAAACTATCCTCACAGACTGTATTGTGCGCTTTTCTTTTTTTTTTTTCTTTAATATGTTGTATAAAAAAACATGTACAATGAGCAATTTTGGATCTTTTAATATTTTTTTCACTTCAAATAAGACATAACTTTTTCTCATGTACATTTTCACTTGAATGAACTCTAGAATCAACACAAAACGTGATGGTAACATAGCAAGGCTAAGCTCAAACTTGGAACATTGCAATTTGATCAGTTGAGTCCACTTTGCTTTGCCCAACACTATGGAAAATCCCTACTTCAGTGTTAACGTAAACAGAAGAATCAACTCAAGGCACTAAAAAATAATTCAGATCAAAGTCACCAATCAAATACCCCAATGGCTCTATCTTGCTTCTTGCCAGTTAAATGCTTTGCAAAATACATGTAGTGTGCAAGTAATCAAATAAACATTTCAAGAACTGAAGAGAACCTTCTGTTTATGTTCTGTTGCAGGCTCTAACTGTAAATCAGTGAGAAAGGACTTTATTGATCACTATATACAAAGATGAATGGCTAGTATTAACTTACTTCAAACACCAGTCTATGAAGAATGTTCTGTCTCAAATGCTCAACCTAGCTTTCGCCTAACCATTCATTGTCTGACACAAGTGTCTTATTCACAAAAATAAACTTCTTCCCCTTCAGTTGACAAAGTAAATTACCGTAAGTGAAGTACAGTACAATCTAACATGGTTAAAAGTGGTTATTCACCTTCTCGTGTTGCACAAGAATTCATAAGATGTATCACTGGGCCACTGACAATTCTGACCATTAAAAACAAAAACAGTAAAACCATACAAGAAACCAACTACAGTTCATAATGATTTTTGCTGTTATCAGCATCACTATAAACAACTGGATTGGATTCCTAGAAGGCCAATTTGCACTAACCTATGATAGAGAATTCAGTTCTTGCTCTGGATTTGTGCTTGTCAATTTTCTAGAAACTACTACAGAGAGTGTGGTATGTGTTGCTATGATTGATAGCATCTCTCAATACACCAGATCCTTTATTTTCTTATTCTACTTGACTGTATCAAACAAATGCAAGCCTAACTCAGTAATCCAATGATTGGCATTGCATTTTTCTCAGACCTTAATTATCATATTCTGTTACATAATGTGTCAAGAGACATAGGAGACTTGATATTTTGAAGGTTGAGTGTTCCACATTGAAGTCAAGTTTGTGAAAAAATTACATCCACAGAAAGCACTGTAGCACTCCAAGTAAATTTAAGGATGATGGAAACTATTAATATTCAAAAACATGGCCTATCCAGTTACTCTATAAGTTTCTTAGCAATGAAAAATCGTCGAAGGTAGAAAAGCTGCCAAGTGGCCAAGCCAAACAAACACAGAATAGAGAAGATACTGAAATACAGGACCCTGGAATATGTGGACTCTGTTGACAAAAAAGAAGAAGAAACATCAGATTTGTTATTTTGAGGAGCATCTACATGTACAGTCGACTCCCGATAACTTGAACCCTCAATAACTCAAACCTCCCGCTAACTTGAAGGAATTTTTGTTTCCCTTAACCCTTTCACTCCCAAGAGTGACTTTATAGATTTTACTCTGTCTAACACCAGACGATTTTACTCGTCAAATGGAGACCCCTTGGGAGTGAAAGGGTTAAAAACTATCTCCCTTAACCCTTTCACTCCCAAGAGTGACTTTATAGATTTTACTCTGTCTAACGCCAGACGATTTTACTCGTCAAATGGAGACCCCTTGGGAGTGAAAGGGTTAAAGTCCTTTTCTTTATAATTTTACCCTCGATAACTCGAACTCCCGATAACTCAAACCTTTTTCAATTTCCTTTAAAGGTTCGAGTTATTGGGTGTTGACTGTATTACACATTCTGTGACTGGCTGTTTATCTGTAATGTGAGTAGCTGTTGACACTCAAATGGCCTCCTGACACAAACCACAAATTACAACAATCTCCACAATCTACTGCAAAGGACAACAATATAACACATATACTGGTGGCAAACTATTGTTTATAAAGGAATGTAAAGTCTTGATAATAAACGACTTTCCTTGGCTGGCATTTAAATGCATAAGTCCAATTTAATTATTTGTTATCAGTTAGAATAAGTTATACTTACATTCCAACACTCCAGAATCTCAAACAAATACAATGTAACAATGAAAAAATCTCAAACCATCTTATACTTAACAGTAACATGCACAGAAATTTGTAATCATACATTTAAATCCTTACCATTTGTATCTCTCATTTCCTGCTCTCTCTGTCTCATGTATGCAAAGTCATTAACGACAGCATCGGCTAAATCTTCAAGTCTTTTTAGTTCTACCTCCATGGGCTTCAGCTTTTCAGCCTTGGCCAACTGCAGTCAATGAATGTCTTAATAAGTCAGTTACTGTTATGACCTGCTTTCATTCACAATACCTGACTCTGGTGCCTGCCTGCTTATAACAACAACTTTATTTGCACCCTTAATTAAATTAAATTTACAATACAGACAAGATTAAGAATAAAAAAAGTGCGTGGCTGCCCAAAATAACCACCATTGGCTTATACATGACCACTTATGAGAAATCATGCAGTAAGTTATGTATAATCATATACACAAAACAAATATTTACTGTTCCATTGCCAACAGCTCGACTGGTGTCTACATCACAGGTACATGTAGAATATTTTCTAGCTAATTTTATTTTTAAGATATGTTTTATTTTTATAACACAAACTACAGTGTAAACCCCATACAGAAGGTATAATAAAAAAATTTCCTAGTTTAAAATAAAATTAACTGCAACATCTATCTCTGTACATATACAGGAACACTTTCAAGCTAATTTTGTTACTTCATATTTACGCTGAAATACAGTAGTTATCTTTAATAATTATAAATTAAACATACAAATAAAATTAAAACAAATTGGAAATGAAGATTTTAAACTTGTAGTTTTGTAAAATAAATTTACAACAAAAGCAAATTTTCGTCTGAAATTGAACAGCACTTGAACATAAGCTTTTGTGTTTGTAACAGGGTTTGAAACCTCCTGGGGCCGGTTGTTCGAAGGCCGATTAGTGCTAACCCGGGGTTAAATTTTAACCCCGGTTCCTTTTCCTATTGTTAAAAAGCATTTTCTCTGCCGATAACTTTCTCTATTTTATTCAGAGCATACAATCATCAAATTGTATTCGAAAAGAGTTATACTGAATGTGCATTTTAAGCTCTCATATCAACAATTAAATTTCGCACTAACCCTGGGTTAACTTAACCTTGCTTCGAACAACCCGGCCCTGGGATGAAAAAATGTAACAGAACTAAGATCATCATAAAAAACAGAAGCTTACATCCTCATAATTCTTGGCTTCAACGCCATGTTTGACGTTCAGGTAAACTTCCCGATCCACACCTCCTCCTGCTTGACCTTAAGAAAACCAAAAAAAATATTAGAAAATGAATTTTAACAATGGAAACTTGGATATCCCAAAAAAAAACTCAAAAAATGCACTGTTGGAACTTATGCTTAGCAATGTCAGACATCATGTTTTTGTGATAAGCCAGAACATTTTTGCAGCATAACTACAAAAGACCCTAGCACTCAAAGTAAGGGTGTGAAAATCATTGCTATGATACACAAAGAACAGTGAGAGTGCTAGGGTATTCTGCAGTCTAGCTCACTTTTCTTGCAAAGTGAGTTGAAAACTGATCAGCATCAACAAGAATATAAGAGTACCATCCCCAACAGTAACAGTTTAAATAATAAACTGCCCTAACACAATACCCTTACTATTTCTGGATGAAGTGTGTGGGAATCACAATGGAGAATTGTATCTTGCAATTGGGCTTACAGCAACACAAATGCAAACATTGTAGGGAAAAGTAGGAATGATTTCCACACGGGTCCCTACTTCATTATGCATGTCGTAGCCATACTGTTTCATTCTGCAATAACAAGAAATGTTTACATGTGCATTACCCTAAACAATTCATCTGCTGCATGCATAATGAAGTAGGCACCTGTGCAGAAATCTTGCCAAAAAATATCATAGTTAATGTAAACTGTGGGAAACAGCAATTTTACTGTTAGAGAATCTGACACTCAACCACATGCATTCATCATCAGTATAATAATAATCAATTATCATCATCATAATAATAATCATAACTAATAAAAATAATAAAGGTAATCAAAAATGGTAATAATGATAATAATGATATTAATAATAATAATAATAATAATAATAATAATAATAATAATAGTAACAATAATAATAATAAACACATTTGTATAGTACCTCTGCAAGGAGGTTGCGGTCAATTCAATTTAACACTTCTGGCGAAATTTGTTAGAGGCTCCACTGTTTGAATGGAGCTGGTACATGTTTGCCTCCATTGTTTGTTCATTTGCTTTGTGAGCCGGGAGAAAGAAGACAATACAGCCTTACCAATTTCAACTTCTAAATCACTTTGTGAAAGCGATCTGCTTAACCCTAAATGGTTTTTGCTTCGGTAGCAAATCACTTCGCTTAGCTGACTTTACAAATATTATAACATGTAACAACATTTTTCGATGTGCACAGCAAAACATATTTCCCATAATTGGTGGCCGAAAGAAATAACCCTTACCTTCACTTTCGAGGCAAATTTCGTACATATCATAATCGTCTGTCGTGAAAGCGAATTTCCCCTTTGTAGCTTCTTCTCTTTTGTACAACACATGGCCAGTAGAGTCGGTCACCTTTTGAGGGAATCAACATTCAACGTATCAGCGACGGTTACAGGAAAAATCAGACCATGCCATAAAAACAGCCACCATTCCTAAAACCCATGATGACTTACTGTTAAGTGGGTTTTTTGGTGCGAGGCCTCGGAGAGTTTGTAATCGCCAGTGACTAACACATCTTTATGCACTTCTTCTTTCAAACACTTTTTTTGACCGGGTGGTAGCGTGAAAGAAAGTGAGCTAACCAACGCAAGAAGATTCACTAACGCTAAAGAAAAACCTGTAAGGAACGTAGATCCTTTCATGCTAAGTATTTCAAAGATAAACACTATATAAAATTTGTGATTTGTTGTGGGCTAGATTCACTGTCTGCTCCAAAATGGCAGCCAACGTGGCAGAAAGGGGACGAATGATTGAAAATCCGGGACTTTTTAAACACCGCTGATCGATAGGCTTGAAACGCGGGCAAATGAAAGACTTGGCCAGGCTGCGCAGCGGTAGAAGGAAACATCTTCTATCTTCTGCAGTTACGTTTGGTGTAAAATTTAATTTTCTATCATGTCTGGCGGTGGAAAGGATAGGATCAACGTGTTCCCTTCAAGAATGTAAGGAAAACCATTTTTCGCGTTACTAGCGCGTTATATACCTGTTTTCAAAGGAAATTTTGTCTTTACAGGGCCTTGACTCTCATGAAAGCGCGACTGAAGGGAGCGCAGAAAGGACACAGTCTCCTAAAGAAGAAATCTGATGCCTTGACAATGCGCTTCCGAAAAATACTTCATAAAATCATAGAAGTAAGTTTAAACGTAAATGGTGCTCTTTGATATGAGACAAGTATATTTTAGTCGTGTTCCTGATGAAAAGTTTAAACTATGTCTAATGAAAAGTTGTTTTCTTTGAGCAGACCAAGACTTTGATGGGTGATGTAATGAGAGAAGCAACATTTTCCTTAGCTGAAGCAAACTTTGCAGCCGGAGATTTTAGGTATTGGTGGAAATGCTACACCAACTTCTTTGCTCTGATTCTCCAGGGATGTAATGATACAGTTATAGTGAAGCCTTCTATGGTCAAACCCCTCAATCTAATGATAATGATTAATAAAAGATAATAATAATTATTAATAATAATTAATATGATATTTATCATTAATTACCAGTAAAATAATTATTATTATTATTATTATTATTATTATTATTATTATTATTATTACTATTGTTATTTCTGTTATAAAAAGAGAGTTTTTTAATGTAACAATTTATTGGCATCAAAAACTATTGAGATCTATTTACACTTCATTAAATCAATGTTAACTACCACCTTCAAATGTAAGCTACCACCTTCTTGTGAGACAGGTCTCGTTTCTCATGATGCGAGTCTCATTCGTGAGATGCTGTCAAAAAACTGTAAGTACGGTCATGAGAGCATAATGATTGACAGGCTTGAAAGGTACAGCTGCACGTGTAGCCAGTTGCGAGCAGGCTCAGTTGTGAGAGAGTGTGACCTGCTAGTGAAGCAAGGCGGGAAGAATAATATTAACACTGGTAACAAACTTTACACGAGTCTTTCAGCCAATACCATCATGGCTAAACTGACCAATCACGTTTAACAGACCAGACTTATAACATCATCGTCTGACAAACATTATTCACTTGACTCTGAAGATGACTTCCGCTCAGGTTGTCGAAACGTCAGTCACCAACAACAGTTCTTTTCAGAACTACCCTCACCCGGACAATCAAACTAGACGAACTAATAATATTATTGTTGATTGGATTCAATCTCCCCAAACATTAAGTCACGTCAAAGCTTTTGTTGCTTGGTTTATAGTTTGTGGGATTTTTCCTTTTTTTACTTTTTGACGCCAGAGAGAGAGAGAGAGAGAGCGAGCAAAGCAAACAAATGGTTGTTTCGCCAAACCATGAATTTCTGTATCTCTATATCTGTCTGTATTTTTAAGTCCCATAGTAGCTTGACTTGTCCATTTTTGCTGATATTTTCTGGCTTATATTCATACCACTTTTCTGCTACATCCATTCCATGAATTTTTGAAAGTTCCCAATGAATTATCTTACCAACATTATTGTGTGCTATCTGGGCCATCATGCTACACTCATAAATTAAGTGATTTCCTGTCTCATCCTTGTTCTTACACATTCTACACAGCGGTGACACATCTTGCTTCTCAATTTTTGCCTTCACCGCATTTGTTCTCAGTGCTTGATCTTGAGCTGCCATGATAAGCCCTTCAGCTTCCTTCTTTAGATCTCCTTTCTTTATCCAGTCCCATGACCTATCATCCATTACTATTTTTATTATTATTATTATTCTTTTTCATTATTAAATTTTTCCTTTACCATAGTTGAAAGGATCAGATTTTATTTAGATACACTGTAATTATTACGAATTCTCATTATATTCAGCTATGTTGTGTTGGAGAATGTGGACAAAGCACAGACAAAGATTCGCCTAAGAAAAGATAATGTTGCAGGTAATAATCAGAAAACTGATACAAATAATAAAGTGCTATTATTGGTGTCATTATTGAGTTTGTCACATTGCCCCAAAAATGGAAACTTAAGTAAAGTAAAGTAAAGTAAAACTTTATTTAAACAGAGTAGCCTGTTCAGCTCAAAGGCTGGTATCCATGGGGGCTTTAAGAGAAACTTAAGAGAAACAAAGTAGTGACACCACCCACCCCCTGGGTCATTTACTGGTATCCATTTACACTCTGCTATGGAAAAGCTGTTTGACAACTATGTACAGTGCTGATGATTTTTGGTAAGGGAAATTTGATGTTCGAAGATTACAATAATATTGATGCCGTCATAATCAGATTACATGAAAACGGCATTTCTTGAAAACAACACTTGTGAAACTTAAAGAAGCAATTCAGAAAAAGTAGCATCTCATATTTCCATAAATTATGCTTTTCTCTCCCAATATTTCTATACATTTAATTAGATCTTTGATGATTTTATTTTATTCACTGACAGGTGTTCATCTGCCAATATTTGAAGCTTATGCTGATGGTGCCAACAGTAAGGGTTAAAATTGTGCAAAATATTTGACTTTTAGCATGCCTCATTTCTAGGAAATAAAATGCTAAAACAAGAAAATAAATACAAGGTACTGCTACAGTATAGTATTATTTAAGAATCCTTGTGAATATTTGGCTGATTCCAATCAATTCCATCATTAAGTTTTAATGGTCACATACAGTAGGTTCTCTGTGGAGGCTTCATTGTTTAGATGTGTTCTCAATCTCTCTCTGGTTACTGTATGATCCTTTGTCTTATTGTAGGTTATGAATTAACTGGTTTGTCTCGTGGCGGACAGCAAGTTAGCAGATGTCAGGAGGTGTATGCCAAAGCTGTCAAACTGCTTGTTGAGCTGGCTTCCCTTCAGGTATTAAAAAATGGACAGAAAATGTACACACTCGTCATGACAAACTTATTTTTAATGGAATGTTTTTGGATTTGTTGGTGTGATAAAGACAGAGTCATGTCAATTTTCTTGTTTTATTTTATTTATTTTTTTCAATAGCTTGTCTCTTCTTGTAAAGTGGCTTGGTTAGATGCATTTGGAAGTAGTAAATACACATCATCATCATCATCATCATCATCATCATTATTATCCTCATCATGACTATTATTATTATTATTATTATTATTATTATTATCATAGTTACTATTATTGTTGTTGCAATGAAAATAAAGATAAGGACATGTACACCAAAGAATAACTTGACAATGTCTAATACCTATTCTCAATTGTTTCACCTTCTTACACAAGTTGGTTTTAAACTGCTAAGTAGAATTTTTTTTCAGTTAAATAATTGTTATCCTGTCTCTCCTTTTGCAGACTTCCTTTGTTACCTTAGATGAGGCCATCAAGATTACAAATCGCAGAGTTAACGCTATAGAGTATGGTAAGGTTATAGGTTTTTTTTTCCATCCCTCTGGGATTGCCTTAGAAAATACTTGTATGGAAACTGTGTTCATTTCTTAAGATTACCCTGCATACAAGGAGCTGTTCAATTCCTAACAAATTGAGTACCGCTACAAACTCACCATTAATGACAGTGATTCTTCTAATTGCATATTTTAATGTAACTTTCCTTCTCACATCAGTTATCATTCCAAAAATTGAGGCAACAATTAACTACATCATAGGAGAACTGGATGAAAGGGAAAGAGAAGAATTTTACAGGTAAGAGCAGTGGTAATTAAAGTGAAAACATTTTTAAATGGTTCATTTTCGAAAGCAGCAGTTAGCAAATAAATGGATAAAAGATAAAGATAGAGAAACTTTATTTATCCATGGTGGTGATTGAAGGTAGAAAGCTTATAGGGCCATGCATTCTAACTACGAACGCAAACTTTGCTAAGAATCCCAACTGGTGGGAGGCAGACCATTTGGCTATTTGCAAGTGTGGTTAAGGATCTGAAACTTGGGATTACCATAATTATTACATGTCCAGGTATAGCGGTCAGGACAGGAATTGAACCTAGGATGACCAGGTTACAAGTCTGGCACCCTAACAACTCAGCCATGCTGCCTCAGTTTTAAGCAATCTTGATTGACTAGATTGGTTTTAAAGGTCTCCTGCCAGTTAATACAGAATTATTGCTCCTTTTCCGAGAGCTAGGACTTATCTTACAGTACTTTTGAAATGCAATATATACAGGCGTCAATTATTATTATAACACTGCCTAAGACTAAAATTAAAAATATTGTCCTAAGTTTTTAACTCTTCAGTAAACTTATGGAGGAAGGTAAAATTCATCTACTGTACTTCAAGAAATCTTCCCTTCAGACAGTGGCAAAAACAAAATTGAAACAAACAAACAACAGGCATAATTGGTTTCTAGGTGGTTTTAAGTATAACAAGACGCTTGAGGAGCGTTCACTCGGGCTTCTTGTTGAACGTTTTACTTGAATATTTACCACGCCTAAAATGTGTACGCAACTACATGCCGGATCCGTGTGGGCAATTTTCGTTACCAGTCACTCCAGTACCACTTTCTGACGATTATTTGTGCCACCAGTCAGTTCAATTACTCGAATGAAAATCATTATTTTATTGGCGTGTGTACAGCCGCTCACACAAATCACGAGCACAGTCATAATATACATACATTGCAGAACGAGATCTGAATTGTAGTACTTTTATTGACATTGGAACATCATTATGTTCATGTACATTAGTCATACTGACAACGTTTTGTAGAAGATCACAGTCGTCAAGAGTATTCTTCATGTCTTTATTCTATCAAGCACATGCAATTCCGGGAAAAAGAGCAAACCAACATTTAAGATCGCTTTACAAGTCTTGAGCCCAATAAAAACCAATGACAGAAACAGGATATTTAACGGAAGAACTAAGCTTAGATATTTAACCCTACTATTCAAGTTGTTTCTGTCAGTATCCTTGTCCAATTCGCTGCTGTTAGCGCCAGCTTCGAATTTGTGTTCTCCAACATTCCTAAATTTTTCAGCAAGTGATGTGTTCGTCTCAGTGTCATAGTTTGTTGTTCAATCGGCTATCACAGTTTTGGCAGCTAACATATGGCTCATTTGTTATCTCGTAGAACTAGTATGAACTCTGCACGTTGGTCTGGCCTTCAAGCTAGTATTCGTGGATCGACAGCCCATTTCGACAACGCTAGACATCATTTAGTGTGGGCCTATCACGGACGGCATGTGCGTTTGTATTTTTGCAAAACGGTCTTCACAAAAACAGCCATTCGGTAAATCATGTTGTTTACGTAAAGCGAGCACATGAATTCGCCTTCTCATCCCCAGTTTCCGCAGTCCACGCAAGGAACGCCTGGTACCATGACCCCCCTTTTGGCAACCAAACCGCTAGCATTTTACGACTCGGGCTCTCCTACGGAAGCCCAAGTAAAAATGCAATGACTTCTTCTGTATTCTTTATTAGATCTAAGTGAAAATTCTAACATTACAGAGCTTACCGGTAATTAAATTAAAGAATGATATGAGGGGAGAAGTACATGACATGGAACAAAATGTCTGAGCTTGGCAATAATCCCGATTGTTTTACTGACTTTTTGACAAAAGTAATCTATCTGATATTTCCATGAGAAGTTTGCGTCAATTCATCTCCTGATTTGAAAATCGGATGACTTTAGCGACTTTAAATTTAGCTAGGAAAGAGCCTTTGGATACTGAGACATTGAAGATTTGAGTTAAGGGTTGAGAAATAATATGACAAGACAATTTCAAAATACTGACTGGACATGAATAGAGTCCCAAGGCTTTGTTGTTTGCCAACATTTTGATTTCAGCTTAAACTTCTGCGGGAACGAAAATATAAAGAACCTACTATTAGCAGGTCTAAAAGAATTCTCATGTCGTAATCTGGTAAAAACGTGTTAAGAGAATTACTTATTTCCTTTGGGTTTAATATTGAATCTGAGTTGGCATTAACAAGACGGTGAATTGGTTTTTGACCTCGTTTTGCAAAGTAGTATTGTATTGACATGATACTCTCTTGGTTTAAATCATTTGTTACTATTTGTGTAGGCTTAAAAAGATCCAAGAAAAAAAGAAGATTCTCAGAAAGAAAGCAGAAGCCGCAAAGAAGGCGAAAGGAATTACTAATGGTATAAACTCTGTTACTCATTGTTTTGTTTTGTAATCAGAAGGATACACTTTTTTAACCAAATTGCCCATACCCATGGATCTTGCTGTGCTCAGCACTTTCAGGCCTTGCACCATACAGTAGTTAATACTTTCCTTCAATTTATTATTTTCACAGATCAAACAGCAAATCTCTTAGAAGATGCTGAAGATGAGGACTTGCTGTTTACTTAAATTCAACATGCAGTATCCTACTCTTAATGTGAAATCTTGTACGAAGTGTGTCGAAAATATTTACTTTTGTCATCAAAATGTGAGGGATATCCCAGTGTACTTACACAAGACTCTACTGAAAATGGTTCATCCAACAAACACCCAACATAATAAATATGCTCTCTTTGATTTGTTTTGAAAAAGTTAAGTTCCAGAAATTCTATAAACAAAAGGCTGAAATTCATACATATATTTGCATGAGCTTTTTTGCAAATTCAGATTGATTTTTTTCCATTGATGTTAGGTATGCTTTAAGCCTGTTTCAAAATGGCTTTGTAGAATTAACATTTTCCTTAAAGTGAATGAATCCACATACCTGTAGTAATAATTCTGTACATAAATACTTCACAAATGACCAAAATGTGGGCTCCCACTCTACCACCGAATGTCTCTACAGGGCTCAACTCAATAGAACTGTTACAAGTGAAGCTATTGTGTTATAATTTATTAAAAAAACATACCTTTGGGAAAGCGTGCGCTATGATTGGTTAAAATGCGCGATCCATTTGCCCATGGGTTGCATACTGACGTCAGATTGTGAAGTTGTGAAGTCTTGTGTTATAAAAGAAATGGTAAATGCAGCAGCAGTTCAACCATCGAGTTATGGACACACTTGGGAGGTTCGCAAAGCAACCGCCGACCAGTTAGCTCAGTTGGTTGAGCACTAGACTATCGTGCGGGAGGTCGTGGGTTCGAACCTCGGCCGGACCATCACTCAGGGTCTTTAAATTATTTGAGGAGAATGTGCTGCCTTTGTAATGACATCTGCAAATGGTTAGACTTTCTAGTCTTCTCGGATAAGGACGATAAACCGTAGGTCTTGTCTCACAGCCCTTGGTTGTAATAACTTTGTGGGATGTTAAAGAACCCACACTCTGTTCGCAAAGAGTAGGGGACATAGTTCCCGGTGTTGTGGTATGGCCTTTGTGAATGTAATTTCACACACGTAATATTATGAATGAGCTTATATAGCTCCTAGGCATTACGTGTATAAGTAAAAGTATTGATTGATTGATTGATTGATTGATTGATTGATTGATTGAAAGAAGCTAGAGATCTCTTATGCTTCTCTTGTGCTTAGCAACCTCCCACATGCGTCCATAGCTCCATGGTTGCACGCTGCACGTTTACCATTTCTTCAATAATCATTACAATAGGTTTATTCAATTGACCTCTGGTGAAAGTGATTGTTCAACAACAGAATCTGTTATTTGCATTAGAAAAAAAAAATGAAAAATTGTAAAATTGATAATATTGCCCCATACACACTGTTGGTGAAATTATTAATTACATCAGATTAATAGAATGATTTCTTTATTGTGATTGAAGTAGCACATTAAAATACAGTATGCCATGAATATTCTGTGACTGAGATAATTGTAAGTACATTTTTGATAGAAGTCAATGACAGATTAACTTTTGGTGGTGGCAAATCAATAAAAAATTAATCATTGTCTTAGGACTTACAACAGCAGCAGTCTTGTTCACTTTCTCATCATAAACGTAATGTCAAAATTATGCAGGTAGCATGCTATACTAGACATTCACATTGCTTAGAGCCTATAACAGCCTATTATGGTACTACTCAATTGATCTTAACATGGAAAATTTTAACAATGCTTCAGAGTGTAATTGTTAACTACTTCTTCTTCGACTGGTTTTATTCACTAAGGATAAATCATTTACTTACAGCAATGGCGGAACAAACTTAAGAACAACTACATAAAACGTACAAGAGAGAGGGAGAGTGTGACTTGAAAATTACAGCTAGTATTTATATTTCTTGACATAATATATGCTTAAATGACTTGTGAGAAAGTTACTATAAACTATTACAAATGATTGGCTATTGGAACGAGGTGGCAAACAAAGAATGAAGATCTAATGAACTGGTGAAAAATGACTGACGATTACAAGTTGGTGACATTAACATGCAACTATGTAACAGTAATTAGAGCATTTCATCTTCTGAGCACTGGTGAAATGCAGCATCTGTCATTTATTACTCATCGATACCAAGCATGAGGGATATTTCTTGTTTTCTTCATTCTAGTCATCCTGAAACAAAAAGGCAGTTTGTTACCAAGGTACTGCCAAAATCCAGCATCTGTAATGATTATTATAATATAGTAATACAAAGAATTGGGATATTTCTTGTTTCCTTCACTTTAGTCATCTTAAAATAAAGGAAAAATTGTAAGTCAATATGGAACTTGTCTTAACGTTCTAGCTGTTTTAACCCATTCACTCCCAGAAATGATCAGCATGGGACTTCTCCATAGAAGAACAATGCAATGTATGTCCAAGTGGAAATGCAAATCACAGAAGTAATCAACTCAGACATGAATTAACCTTAAGAGAATTGCTACCCAGATCTTGACAATGAAAGGTTACTCTGTCTAAATACATGGCATTGTATAGTGTAGTACTGTTAATGATACCTGTAATGTTGTCAAAGATTCAGTATTATTGATAAATTGCCTGACCTAAATGGCCCTCCACCCATTTGGCTAATATGATGAAACATGATTATGACATTCTCACCAAATTCTTGCTCCAAGTTGATTATATAAACAAATAGAAAGTGGGGACTTTGTAATTACATAAATGGATGCAAACAGGTGGGGAAGTTTGAGAGAATTCCAAGGTACTAAACGCACACTGTAAACACTGTAAACCCTCTCCACTTTGAAATTCTCTCAAACTTTGGCTTGTGTTTTCAACACTTTATTGACTTAACATATGCCAGTCTATTTGTGACACAACACCAACTTGAAAAATGTAGCCTGGTCAGCTAGCTGCTACTTCATTACAAAGGACTGGTTCCCTTTCAGAAGTAAAACCAAATAAGACTGACACTTATTTAGTCTTTCACAAAAAGCCTTTAATTATGGTACATGACGATAATTAGTAATTTAGAAGTATCATTAATCATTATTAGGTAAAGAGATTTTACCCATTCATCCTCTTCAGCACCAGTCCCTTGCTCCTGTGGAGCATCTGCCTGTTGTCCTTTGAATGACATTACTTTATCTGTCCATGAGCTGGCTACTCCTTCCCCTCCAGTGTAGTTTGTCACTGATGAGCTTTCATCATCAAGTTTTGCTATGAACTCTAAAGGCAATGACTTAATCAAATCATACTAATATTGATCCTCATGTAAAGAGTTGCTGGTAATGAGAATGATGATGAAAATGGTAATAACAATAGTGGCTCCTATTCCTGAAGAGAAAAAAAATTAAAATACACATCTTATAAATAAATAATGCAAACCACTTCTGACTTAAGAATTCCTTACACTCTTGACCTTTTTCACCAACATTACCTTAGTCTGATTTAATGTTAGTAACTAGCTTATCTGTTAACCCTCCTCTGACTGTCTCATCTTTCTCTTCAGCAATTTTTACACTTTGATCTTACTTATGATAATAAAGTCCTTAAACCTTTATAGAGTCCCACTTGCAATGCATCTGCTTACAGTCGATTGTATCTACCCGTGAACGCACGCGCTCAAAACATGTTTTCACGTGATGTCAAACGTCTGAGTTTCAGGCGTCAAACTTTGAAGTTTTCCCGCCCAAATGTGAAGTTATCCTTCTCGGCACTGCTCAAAGGGAAGATGTTTTCAATATCAACAAGGAAGAAATTATCAAAAAGGTGTCCCACTTTCAAGCGATTTGCGGAATCAAGTAAAAGAACTTGCGCAGGATTATTGTTTTTCAGAAGTTGGGAGAAGATTACGCATCAGCAAGGGTGCAGTTTCAAAAATCGTTAATCGAGGGAACTTCACATTTGGGCGGGAAAACTTCAAAGTTTGACGCCTGAAACTCAGACGTTTGACGTCACGTGAAAACATGTTTTGAGCGCGTGCGTTCACGGGTAGATGCAATCGACTGTATCTAAATGCAAATACTCCAGTTTTTTTTACAATCATATTATATTGAAGGCTTGATAAACTCACCAATGAACGGTCCATTGCCTTTTGATTTGAGTCTCAAGTGATCTCCCTCCAACAACTCAATATGATGCACAGCTGTTTCTTCACACCAGAAAGCTTGGGTGTTGGTGCCAAGGCCAGATGCTTTACTTTGCAGGATTTTTGTCAATTCAGGAACAGTTGTCATTTTCATCACATCATTTGCTTTTAGTTTGTCTGTTTCTCCACTAGGAGAGGTCTCTGTCACAAATTAAAATTAAGTACAGCTGTCATTTTTATTACATTGTTTACATTGCCTGTTACTCCACTTGCAGTGGTCTCCGTGTCACAAATTGAAGTTAAGTAAGAATACAGTTCAATAAGGAATATGCTCAGCATCTGCTTATTAGTAGCTTACTGTCCCTATCATGATAATGACAAACAGTGCAGCATACTTAAAAGAGAGGGTTTTTTCACCTGCATCAGTACATGTACAATAGTAAAACAAATGTTTTTAGGGGATTGCCCAATAAACCGTTGTCAGTACAATATTTAATATATGTATGCTTTTAGGTATCATTGTGGAGAATATATACACATGGTTGAATTTAAGTACTAGATATATACAAGTGGCAAAAATATTTGGGGTGGTAAATGTATGGGTTTGGTAAGAAGTGAAAGATGCTGGCTATTTCACACAATACACAGGGTGTGAAATGAAAGTAAATTATTAAAGATTGATGGATTAACTATCTTGAAAATTCCCACAGACATTGACTTGCATAAATGTGTTTGTTTTACTTCAAACCTGGTGGTTACCACATCATGTGGCCCAAATAGCTAAGTGCATGATCTACAAGCTGATTAGCACCATCATCGGTTAAACAATGAATCAAGGCCTTTAAATTATTGTAACTTACTGTATGAAGACATCAAATAACCAGTGCTGACTTTCTTGTCTTTTCCATAGTTTGGTTCAATTTCCTTCCCACTATTTGCATCAAATCTTCTCTTGAAGGCTTTCAAAATTTCCACATGCAACACTACATATCGCCACTGCAATATTCCAAAAACTCAAATTAGCAGATTATATAACCATTACATCTCCTAGAATAATATCACCTCTTTCACTCTTAAGATAACTAAGCATTGATTATTTTTCACTGATCAGTGTCATTTAGACCTCTGGAAGCCAATTGCAGGTGGACTTAGAATGGCTCCTGACACTTCTTATAGTACATATTAAAAAATGTCACTTGGGATAATTTGATGCTGAATAAATTTATTATACATTGGTTTCACTATCTCAATTCTGATTGGCTAGAAGCACCCAGCTAATTCTCGCTGGCACTGTTTCATTGCATCATACCTCCTCAGCCTTCGGCTTTGGAAGATAACATTTAAACTTCAGCTTTGACAATTCTCACTATCATGCTCAACCTCATCCAATAATTGTTGATTGAATTCTTTGAGTTGATAATTCTTTCCATTCTTCTTACTTATTTGCATGACAATGTATTGGTGATGTAAGTAGAAGTTCTATCTTTAGCAACTTTTGGAATGAAATGTGGACAGATTGATATAACAGGCTTCTTAAACAAAGACAATGTGTTAGGTAAAGATCATACTTTTTTAGAACCAGAGTAAGGATCAGAGAAGGAGAAACGGGATCTTCTTTGCAATTTTCCTTCCACAATAACACCACCTGTGCTGTAGAAAGTGACAAAGTAGCGAAAGAAGTTAACGCCGTGCCGATATTCAACGTAAGTGCCGATTTAAGTTCAGTGTACAAAAGAAAGTTAAAAATCAAAAGGGTACAGATCCAAAACTCTATGTTAGATTATATCATTTCTATTCTTTCTAAGTGTATTATTCCTCGCGAAGCGAGGCATCAGTACGTTTCTTTCGTGCTTAGCAGCCTCCCGCGTGCGTGCATAACTCGATTCATGGTTGCACGCCGCTCGTTTACCATTTTTCATTTTAAGATTCTACAGTTAATCAAAGTGAAACAAACCCGTCGAAACGAAGTACTTTTTCCGGTTTCCACTCACTCTCCCATTGTACAGGAGTAACGGGTATGGATTGTAAGGGTTTGTTATCGTAAAGCATGCCAGTCCTGCTCATGCTTCAAAATGACGGGTCACAAGCAGCAGTAAAAAAAACAAACTGACCAGGCCTGCAAACTGTGTCCCAGGCGTTACTGGCTTACCCAAGAGGAATCATAAACATTTGTAACGCACTCCACTTCAAAGTCACGCAAATGTATACCCAAATGGTCGGCAAATGGTAAGATGTTCATCATACAACGAAGCCTCCCCGCAGACATCCTTTGGGGTTCGTTTGTCACGCATTCATTTCTTGTTGCGCCTCTCGGTCTCTGGCAAGGGTCCCCGGATGTCGATGGCGACTCGTTCTAGGGGGTAACCCGGTACACAGCTGACGTGGTGGGGGAGAAATGAATGCGTGACAAACGAACCCCAAAGGACGTCTGCAGGGAGGCTACATACAACGCCATGAAATGCGAATAGGACGTGAGGCGACCACTTAGGGAATATCTTACGGTATTTGTACATTTAGGATCTAAACAAGATAAAATTTAAGTTTGATTTTTGAGTTCAAATTCTCTGGGAACGAGAGTGGTCAACGTTTAGGTGCTTTTCGCAAGCTTGCGTAAACAATATTTATTTATTTATTTTTAACAACTTTATTTGCTAAAAATAAACATGAAAAACTGCAAAAGGGTGCTGCCAGGGAAGAACTAAATCCTCATAAGCGGCAGCCCCCAATAACAATTAAAATATAATATAAGTAATAAAATATCTAAGAAAATATAAATGCAATCATAAAAAAGTAAAATAAATATATATGATATAACTATGACTAAAATGATTATGATTTCTTAAACAGGTGTTCAGCAAGACCTTTCTTAAACTTATTTAACGATGTACAATGGACTAAGTGTTCTGGTAAATCGTTCCATGAGTTAATGTATCTAATCCAAAATGAAAATTTAAATATATATGGACTTTAGAGAGTCCATTTATAAACTTAAATAACTGAACTAAACTGAGAAAGTCACGACGAGTATGAAGACTCGGCCACCCAAGGTATCTTAAGCGATCATCGTACTCAACAGAACCACCTAAGATCCATCTTGACGCATTCCTTTGGATTCTTTCAAGTTTATCGGATAGGTATTGTTGATGAGGATTCCAAACTGGACATGCGTATTCAATAATTGGGCGTACCATGCATCTAGCTTAGACAATAATTTTGTCCCACCTAGTTTTGGCACTGCATCTTCCAAGGCAGAGAGAATATATCTCTCTCGCTTCACAGCTTCATTGAGTTTCCTCAGGTCAACGCAGATTCTGACGTTGCCATTGGGTTTCACAACCGGAACCATAGGAGCACACCAATCCATTGGTTCTCTGATTTCTTCAATGATCTCAGCTTCAAGCATGCGTGTAAGTTCCTGTTTTACTTTGGGAAGAAGTGGAAAGGAAATTCTTCTTGCTGCATTAACACAATAAGGCTATGCATCATCTTATAATTCAATTTTTGCTGCATCACCTAATGTCTCCATAGACATCTTCAGTGGTTTCTTTGATGCGCTGGACTAAGCCCATCCGACATGCTGCTTGTCGACCAAGGTCCGTGTGGTTTTCGTCCATTTGATTTTCATCCAATATTAAAAATTAAAAATTGAAATCAATTTCCGTGCACCTTTCATTCATTCCATTCTTAGCAAAATCAAAAAAGGACAAATCAATATTGAAATCAACATTTTTGATTTTCGAATTCAAGAAAAATCGCAGTTGAGGGCCAATTTTTAATTTGCCTCCGTTTCAAATGAAACAAAAAAATGAAAAACGACTTTCCTTTTTCGATTTTGTTATTTCCATCTACACCAAACTCGAAAATTGTCACCACGAATCTAAAAATGTATTGTTATAACAGTTAAATTCCTCGTACCCGAAATCTTCTTCTCATTGAATGAAAATGGAAACACACCGCTCGCGTTTGAATAATCGGAAATCAAATCGCCATTTCAATTTTCGTCTTGGATGAAAATCAAAAATTGAAAAACGAACAAAAACACCTTGCAGGGGAGGGAAGGGTACACTGCCGACATGTTTGGCTCGGTTACTAAGTGAACAAAGATGGCGGACAACAGGCAGTAAAATCATACGAAAAGTGCTTCCTTTAATACAAGTTCAAACCCTCGCCGAATGCACTACATGGTCAGACTGCAGGGATATTTCTGGGAATTTATGGAGTAAATGTCAAGAATGACCGAATTGGTGAGTTAGTGACGTCCTTCTTCCGTACTTGATCCCAATTCCGGGCTAGGTACTTCGCACGATAAGCCAGAGGGCCCGGCCTATTGTTCGTAAGGCCAGTTGTTAAGCTCAAGCTTTAAGAAAAATTTTGTAATTTAGCAATCCTCTTGTCTGTCTTGAATATTGATCTTATAATGCTGCCCCTGTTTCGTTCTCTGGACCATCTGGCGTAAAATTCCTTTTGAAAGGAAGACGTTATTTTTCCCCACAACAAACAAAACTTAGATGTCAACTATCCAACGAGCATCCGTACGCAATTGTAGCTCGTAGTTGGCGGAAAACTGTTATTGAACAATTAAAGGTGAATCAAACAAAGTGAAGTCCATGTTTGCTTAAATAATTTTGACTTTACTGAGCCCAAACTGGAGCAATAATTTAAGATACACTGTAAAGCTTATTTTTTAGATACAAAACTAGTGCGTCAACATGAGATGGTACCAGCAAATATCTATTTCAATCTCAACATATTAACATGTGTTTTATTCAAGTTGACTCTTGCATCTTGGGAGACCATACAAATTATTTTATGTATATCACTTGAAGGAGATAGTCAGCAACATCAAAGTTATAGCCTTTTGTGTTCTTATTCAGGTTTTCTATTACATGGCTAAAATTTCAAGAAGGACAGATCAGAGGTAAAAGGAATGGATGAAATAGAAACTTCTTTCAAAGTGTGCATGTTATTACACTGAAGCTGTTGCTGTGAAATCTGCACAACATAAGAAAAGGTACAATTGCAGAACTGAGCTCCATGTAAGAACTATGGTAATTTGCCTACATCATCTTAATGACCATGGGCCTGGGTTTTATTGACTTATGGTTGCATGATTACTCTATTGATTTCGATGATGCAATTTCATTGGCTATTAGATAATTTCTGTGCTGTTGATTGCTTGTAACTTTTGCTTATGATGTTGTAGGTTTTTAGGAGCGGTTAATTATGCTGCAAGTTGATATGTGATGTCACAGAAAGCTGTTAATGCGTTGCGAAAGGGAGTTTGACTATTATTCACAGCATCATGAAAAATACTGTTAAAAGATGGGAACTGCTGTTGGAACTGATGCAGTTGTTGGGATACAAGATCCACACGTCCTTCCAGAGGGTTATTTCCAAGAAAATAATACCTGAACCAAGGATAAAATTTAACTACAACAGCTACACTGTACATGACTCCTTACCATTGTTGTGTTGTTTCATTTCAAGGGTGGTGAGGGATATTTCCATTTTAATTTTTCAATTGCTCTGATTGTAGACAGCCACCTTATACTCAAAGTTTTCAGTGCAAGGAAATTGGTGATTTTTTAAAGGGGTTTAAAAAACGCATGGCAGAGAACAAATCACTTCTTCCATTGTTGTGTTCCATTTTGGCCTGGAAAATATTTCCATTTTCATTTTCCAGATTTTGTCGTTATTTTTCATCAAATAGTACATGAAAACCCAGCAGTGTTCCAGAATACAATGTTGAATGCAATCCAGTTGCTTATACCTTTTGCCATTAAGCACAGTTCTTACATGGAGCTCAGTTATGCAAGTGTTCCTTTTCTTATGTTGTGCACATTTCACAGCAACAGCTTCAGAGTAATAACATGCACACTTTAAAAGAGGTTTCTGTTTCGTCCATTCTTTTCATCTCTAATCTGTCCTTCCTGAAATTTCAGCCTTGTAATAGAAAACCTGAATCAGAACATAAAAGGCTATAACTTTCATGTTGCTGACTATTTCCTTCAAGAAATATACATAAAGCATTTGTATGGTCTCCCAAGATGCAAGAGTCAACTTGAATAAAACACATGTTAATATGTTGAGATTGAAATAGATATTTGCTGGTACCATCTCGTCAGGTGTTGACGCACTAGTTTTGTATCTAAAAAATAAGCTTTACAGTGTATCTTAAATTATTGCTCTAGTTTGGGCTCAATAAAGTCAAAATTATTAAACAAACATGGACTTCACTTTGTTTGATTCGCCTTTAATTGTTCAATAACAGTTTTCCGCCAACTACGAGCTACAATTGCGTACGGATGCTCGTTGGATAGTTGACATCTAAGTTTTGTTTTTCGTGGGGAAAAAAACGTCTTCCTTTCAAAAGGAGTTTTACGCCAGATGGTCCAGAGAACGAAACAGGGGCAGCATTATAAGATCAATATTCAAGGCAGACAAGAGGATTGCTAAATTACAAAATTTTTATTAAAGCTTGAGCTTAACAACTGGCCTTACGAACAATAGGCCGGGCCCTCTGGCTTATCGTACGAAGTACCTAGCCCGGAATTGGGATCAAGTACGGAAGAAGGACGTCACTAACTCACCAATTCGGTCATTCTTGACATTTACTCCATAAGGTCCAAGGAATATCCCTGCAGTCTGACCATGTAGTGCATCCGACGAGGGTTTGAACTTGTATTAAAGGAAGCACTTTTCGTATGATTTTACCGCCTGTTGTCCGCCATCTTTGTTCATGGTGAAAATCAAATGGACGAAAACCACACGGACCGACCAAGACGATTGTTTACGCATGTGCTTTCAATGGTGTAAATATCTTCATGGTAAGCATTTTCCTTTAAAGCAATGTTAGCAGTAAACTGGCCTCTACAGTGAAGCTTTCCTCCGGGGATGGATAAGATCGCATTTGAAGATTGAAGCTGATGGTACTGTGAAAGAGCTCGATATGTTGACTTTGACGTCACAGAGATATCAGCTCCAGTGTCAATTTTGAACAACACAGGCTTGTTGTTAATGTGTAACATGACACTCCACGGTCCTTCTTCGCGTCGCCGTATTTGATAGCGCCAAGAAAGAAATGCTGGCTGGTTTCTTCAGGAGTACATGTTACTTCTCCCTCCACCGAACGGCAAACTACAGCGAAATGTCCCCTTTTCTTGCATTTAGAACATTTGGCTCCAATCATCGGGCATGCCCTTATGAGGACGCGTGCATCTAGAACATGATTGAAGCATAGGCAGGGGCACCCAACGACCAAATTTTTCCAAATACCTCAGAAGTGCCTTAAATGGAATTTTCTATGCTTTAGAAGCCCGTTTCATTAATTTGGAGCTGCCCTAAAAACTATCTATCTGTTCGGATTTCTTAGGGGAACTGTGTTCGTCTCGAAAATCCTAGGCGGCCTTTTTGGCTCATCCGAAAGTTTTAGCTACCTTTATAGGTCTGTTCGAAAAATGAAGAACTCGTGCTAGCATTGCTGTCGTTAGAAATTTTTAGGAGACCTTTTTGTAAAAGCTTGCGTCTATGAATAGATTCCGAAAATTTTAGGCAAACCGTAACGCGCATCCGAAGATTGCAGGGGAGTAACTTTTTTATTCGAAAGTATTAGGGGAAGAAATCACACGCTACTGAACAGAGACAAAGAAGCCGACATTACCGTCGACCATATCTTCCATAACTTAGAAAAATAAAGCATTCACATCACTTAGATCAGTTAGATTTAAGGTGAATGTTTATTATTATTACCTATACATGTTTGAAACCGATAAAATTTCCAGTTTTTAATTTGATCGCGGAAAAGCGTTTTAAACAAGGAGAAAACAAATCTAGTATAAACATATCCAGCTTATCCATAAGCGTTAAGGCCATCCTATTTTTTTTCTCCGTTTAGCGTCGTCCGACCGACCCAAATTTTTGGCATTTAAAAAAAAGTAACTCAGTACGTAGTTGGACCATTTTTCACTTGAAATAATTCTTATGACTTTTTTTTTAACTTTCTTTTTTTTCAATCCGACCGACCGACCCAATATCAGAAAACGCATTCGACGCTAAACGAAAAAAAAAATATGAGGATGACCTAAGTTTTATCGCGTCGGAATGGTCGGTCAACAGC